>JAQPPZ010015014.1:0-221951 GCA_028583015.1 Wollemia nobilis | reverse complement strand
TTCAATCTTCAGCTAATCACAAGGTCATTCAATATTCAACTAATCATGGATACCTCTTCGTGTTTTGATCAGGTACCGTTTTGCAAGGAATTATTCATTTGTGTTTCCTTTTTACTTCCAACAACCTTACTTGACTTGCATATTCAAGTATTGAATTTAAATCGACAAATAACAACTTTCCTTCACCCAATAGTCATGAAGAGGAAATAAGTAGAAAAAACTCAGGTGACCTCCATATCTAGTCCAAAAATGTATTTACAACAAACTTTAGAGTGGTAACAATTTGACGTGGTTAGATGTACAAAAATACCCATAGTACTCACCTTTTTTATTCTTCCATAGGAGAATGTCCAAGTTTCTTATACTATTTATAAATAGAACAAAATCATCATGTTGAGCTTCCTCAGTATCTTTTAGTTC
The DNA here is from genome assembly GCA_028583015.1 of Wollemia nobilis. NCBI lineage: Eukaryota > Viridiplantae > Streptophyta > Pinopsida > Araucariales > Araucariaceae > Wollemia > Wollemia nobilis. The sequence goes on along the minus strand of JAQPPZ010015014.1, from coordinate 221,531 downwards.
CTCTCATCTCACTCATCCACCCATAGATCCCTCCATATTTTACCAAACTAATTAGCGATGATGTGGTTTTGCTTAGAGGTTCCATAGAGAGTAGGTAAGACTTGTTCCAACCTAGAAAAATCTATCTCCTCACTAAAATGAATGTTCGTCAACCATATATTCTTCTAGAAATGGACTTGGGATTCAATTCCAATCTACCAAAAAATACCTTTATTCAACAAAGGTCTAATAAGTTGAAGCCTGAAGGTTATTCCAAAAATTTGAACCATGAGGTAATTCACTTTCATCTAGGAAGCTAGAGTGGTTTTTGAGATACTTGGCTTTAAGGATGTGGACCCCAATGAGATATTTACTTTTTACAAGTTTCCAACCTAAATTTATCATGAAGGATTTATTCTTTCTTTTCAAATTTGTGAAGCCTAGCCCCCCTACTTATTTCCTTGTGCAAACTTATTCCCAAGCTACTAGTGCCATCCTTTTTTACTAATCGCACCAGATCATATGAAATTTCTCAAAATCTACTTTGTTTTATCATAAATTTTTATTTGCATTTTAAACATTGACTTAAAATAGATTAGGATATTCTATAGATATTATTTTATGAGTTTGTATTTGCTCTCATGGCTTAGTAATGAACCCCTCTAGCCTGTAGGTCTTTTCATAATATTTCTATAACTAGATTTTATAACTCCTTGTACATCCTCCCTTTGAAAAGGGGCATCCCAACATAGGTTGAGGGAAGATCCCTTACACCACAATAAAAAAAGTCTATTTAATATAGCTTGTATGGTCCCTGGCATGTTAATAATATAGATCCTACTTTTAGCATAATTCATATTTTGACCATCTCATAATTGTCTAGAATATATTTCAATTATTTGGCTTGCGGGATTGAAGATTTTGTAGTAATGACCTAATCATACACAAATTATTGGTGGGAGACATGGGATGAAGAAGACATGGGATTAAGTTCCTCAATTTTTCCATTCGAATTAGTAGTAGAGATCACTCTCCCCAAAGCTTTAGCAAGGATAATGAAAAATTAGGGAGACAATGGATTTCCCTTCTATTCTGGAAATACCCTACTGCTAAATTATTTACTAAATTTGAAAGTATGACTAAATAAATGCATACCTTTATTAGCTTAATTCATTCTTGATAAAATCCAGAGTTTTTCATGGTATTGAAAATGACATCCCAGGAGACCTAGTTGTAAGATGTATTCATATCCAAATTTAACAACATCTCAACATTCTCACTCCTACCTATGGAATGAATCACTTCATGAATGGTTATAATACCATCCAATATTTCCCACCCTTTGACAAAACCAAGTTGGTGTGGTTCAATTATGAAGGGTAGAATTATTTTAATTTTGTTGGGTGGAATTCAAATAAGGTCCTAATACCTACCACCTTAGGAATGAGAGCTAACAAATTCAATTTGACATATCTATGAATTTTCTATGTTATTTGAACCTCCATAATAGTTTGAGTAACATATGCCCAAACAATGTGCTAGAATCATTGGAATAAAATAGCAAAAATGATGATCGATCCTGGGGATTTGTTACCATTCATGTCAAACATTATCTTCTTAATTTCATCCTCCTTATAGGGGCTAAGGATATAGTCATTGTGCTAGTTTGTGACCAACCTAGATATGTTATACAACATGATGTTTATAGGAGCATTGTATTGAGGCTCCTCATATCATATAAAATTGATAAACAAGTTAACAACTTCCTCTCTAATTTGAAGGGGGTCATCAGTAACAAAGGCATCCATTTTAATAATTTTCTTAATCTTATTGTAGATCCTACACCTTAAGGTTCAAAAATGAAAAAATGTATTTGGGTCCCCTTATTTTTGCCAAGTTACTCTTGATTTCTATCACCAGCAAATCTCTCACAAGCCACGATAATTTGATAGTTAGCCAATGGTTTCTTCTCTTTGTCCCTCATTTTTCTAGTATAAATATTTGATTGCAAGACTTGTTCAATGTCTAAAAGTTGCCACTTCAATTATTATTTCTTCTTGATAAGATGCCTAAAAACCTCTATATTCTATATTTTAAGATTTATTTTTTATATAAATATTTTTTTTGGCTATTTAGGTTGGCTTCACTCTAAAGAAATTTTGCTTCCACCACTCTGATATTTTACCGTCAAGCCCATCATGATGCAACCACATCTTCTCAAATTGAAAAGGGTATTTCAAGATCCTCTTACTTACCTCAATCTCCCAAATAAGGGGATTATGATCAAAATCCACTATTGGGAGAGTAGTTAGAGTTGTGTCTCTAAAGGATAGCAGTATTTCCTTTGACAAAAGAAAATGATCAAGCCAAATTATGATTAATTGATCCTCTATTCATCTATTGCTCCAAGTGTACTTATCCCTTCTTATTTCTAAATCCACCAACTCATTAGCATTACAGATTGGAAAAATCCATCATTCCTTCCAAAATGGATGACTTTCCTCTCATCTTGTCTAATGGGTAAAGAGGACAGTTGAAGTCTCTCACTAGAATCCAAGGTAAACTAAAAATGGCTTCTATAAGTTGGCACAAATCCCTCCATAGATGCCTTCTACAAGTCATTGTGTTCATAGCATAAACATTAGTGATTATCCATTGTTGATCATCCTCCTTTGAGTAGAAATGAATAGGTATAAATATTTCATTTGAACATTTAGCCTTTGTTCAATATTATTACGATCCCACAAACACATAAGGCCTCCTAAGCCCCTTGTTACAAGACAAGCTACAAATTTTGCTCCCCTTTATTTTATTTTTTTAATTTTATACTTTCAAAATTATGGTCATCTAATTTTATCTCCTATAAAAAGAAAATATGAGGATTGACATCCTTTCTCAATTATTGCAGAACTTTGTGCTTATAAGGGACATTGTGACCCCTTACATTCCATGAGAAAACTTTCATTTTTAGGGTTTGGATTGTTGTTTCTTTTCCCCATATAGGTCTAGATTTTTTTAGGTGCCATTTGCAATCTCCACCTCTATTTCTCTATGTTTAATCTCCTTATTAGTTGGTATCCTAGATCTAGATTCAAAATCAACATCTATTAACCCTTTTTTTAATTAATAGCTATTTTACTATGTATTGCACTTGCTTTACCTTTCCTAGGTCCCAAGTCACACAATAATATCTCTTTATACCCACCCTAGATTGATATCTCAAAATTATTAGCCAAACTAGAATCATAGTGATTATTCATAAAACAAAGATCCTTGGGTTAGATGACTCAGAACGTAACATTTCCACACATGTATCAATAGGATCGGGTGACACATCCCCCAAATAAGAAAAGGAGTTGGACTAAATAAATTCATTCATAGAGATAGAGGGGACTGGAACATTAGGGCATACCTAGATATTTCCTTCCAAGATTTCTCTCTCCATAAATGGTATTTTTGAGTCTACAATTGAGTCTTTCTTGTCTTCTTCAAGACTCATTATCTTCTCCTTATAGGAGCATAGATCCCCATCTTGAGAGTTATTTGGGTCTAACAACTCCCTCCATGGCTAGACTTTACATGGGTTACTTTCCTTATTTTTATTAGGAAAAAAAGCTAAACTATGCCCTAATTCTTACATAAACACAATGGGAAGGTTGGTTCTCATATTTGATAGCCTACAACAAGCTACCTATATCAAAGAGGAGTTCAATTGATCAAGGAATATTTATTTCTAAGTTTTCTTTCACACACATTCTTGTGTAAATCAATTTTAACTTGGCCAAGGTTGCAAATTTGATGGCTACCAAATCCGCTATCTCCTTTTCTATATTCATAAGGATATCCTCCTATTAGAACTAGAAAGGCAAGTCCAACAATATGATCCAAATGGGTGTTTTATGAATGCTTTGTATATTTTGATCAAAATATAGCCCTCACTTTCATAGAAATAGCCCTCATCGATTGAAATGCCATGGGCCTCCCAGAAGGATACAATAAAAATCATTGTCATAGTTAAGCTTAACCATAGAAAAGCCTTTTTGTAACACTACAATATCCATGTTCCCCATAGGGTGTCATTTTGTGAATGCCCATTTTTGGATATAGTCCAAGTTTGAATCAGTCCCTACAAACTTTTCAACTAGATTCATAACTCCTTATGCCATCATCAAATTGGTTAGGGTAGAAGGAATAAAATTTTTGCCATGTTCAATACATAGATCAGAGTGATTCATCATATCCTTAAGTTTACCTTTAATCACATTCAACCACAACCTATCCCTTAGGTCAAACAACTTCTATAGAATTCCTAGGACCAATTTAGGGCCTAATGAAAGATCCATCCTTGGATCAAAACCTAGGCCCTGCAAACCCTAGTTCATGTCACCTTCTTCCTTGGTGCTTATTGCTATCGTTTCAATAATTTTTGTTATTTTTTAATAGGCTGATTTGATCCTTTTTTGGTCGATCCATTTTTCATCAAATAGTTCCACTTTACTAAGGTGTGTGATAATATACACATCTCCTATAAAAGCATCTTGTAAAATAATTTGTAGAGATGGGACCTTGAATTCAAAGAGAAAGAGTACTTTGGTGTTCTACAAATTAGACCTACAAAAATAAATAAATTTCAATTATTTTAAAAAAATTTCCATATAAGATCTTTTACTTGCAACTTACATCCAAGAAATGCTATTCGACTCCACAAATTTGCTATAAACAATATGTAAAGACAATGACTATACAACAATCTAAAATATTAAAGAAATTTCATAGATAACTAGTTCTTTTTCTCACACAATATACTAATGATCATTGTAGATGAAACAAAATTAACAGTTGCCTTAGTGATTTACACCAAGTTTATGATGATGTAGGAAACATTGTAGTAAAATGCCTCTATAATTAGTCAATAGATTAGTAATTTTTTAGATTTTATGGTGTGCAAAAAAAAACTATGGTAAAAGGTTTCTATAATTAGTTGTTGGATTAATACTTCTTTTATTTAGAATTTTGTGTTGTGGAAAGAAACTTTTGGTTGAAAGTTTCCAAAAGAATATTTGATTCAATTATGTTTTAGATTTCTTTTCCTAAAATAAAACAAAATGCAATATGTATAAGAAGAAAAATATGGCTATAGTGTCTTTTATATCGACTATGATAAGAGTGTCAACAACAAAAACCACATGTATTTGTTTGTATTTACAAACCTCAAAATTCATGACACAATTCTTATTTCATGGAACAAAATTTGTTTACTTTAAATAAAATTTTAAATCATAAAAAATAATTAATATTTGAATTTTGAATAAAAGAATTTTAAAAAAATTGTTGACTATAATATGTGGAAGATGAAAATAAAAACTTGGTTGCTCTACATACTTTTTTTTTTTTTTGTAAAAGAGGGTAAACATTTATTAACTCAGCAAAACATTCATGATACAAAGAAAAAGCATAAGCTATTCAGACATATCAACTCTCAATAAAGAAGAGAGAGATTGAGAGCAATCAGAAGAAAGTTGAGACCAATTTTGAACATCCCAACCATCTTGAAACTTAGAAGCCCATTTAGCTAACAAATCCGCTACCCTATTCCACTCCCGAGGAATATGCACAAAAGAAATGAAGTCCAAGTGAGCAGAGATATTAAGAATTTTCCGAGCAACCCAACTCAACCGCCAACAACCATGAAGACTATGTCTAGAATTTAACAAATTTATAACAATCTGAGAATCAGATTCACAAACAATCCGACGCCAACCCAAAGCATACCCTTGCTCCAAAGCATATAAAATTACGAGTGCTTCCATGAAGTTATTAGAATGATGTCCCTTAAAGCAAGAGAAAAAAAATTGGATAGTACCACTACTATCCCGCCCCACACCACCAATACCAGCATTACTCGGATTACCCCGAGAAGATCCATCCGTATTAATTTTTAGCACTCCCGGAGGAGGCGGATTCCATTTGTCAGCCCTCCACACCCGATTATTCTGACCCATCCGTCTGCAAGAGACATTAGGACCAGGACCATTAACCATCAAGCCTAATCTTTCCATGATCTGACGTTCCGCATGGTCCACGGGAGAAATAATCTGATATTTTGCAGACACAGTTTCCTGGATCATTCGCAAAATCCTCTGCCAGACCTGGGATGTAGTTAACTCCTTACCTTGGAAAATCCGACGGTTTCGTTCAAGCCAAATCTGCCAAAAAATGCATGAAGGACCAATACTCCATCCAACTTGTAAAAAGAAAGCCGCTGCAGGAGGCCGCCCCATACTCCTCCAAAAATCAACTATTGATGAAGCATGCGAACAAGGGTGATTCCATACTCCCCACCAATAATGCCAGACTTGTCGAGCAAAGTCACATTGGAGAAGTAAATGCCCAATAGATTCTTCAGCCTTCCCACAGCTTATAGCATAAAGAGGGGCCAGCAAACCCACGCTTTTAAAAATTATCCCAAGTGAGACAACAATTATGAGTAGCCTGCCACCCATAAAAACTACACTTCAGCCAAATAAACTTATTCCAAACTTGCTTCCACCACGGAACCTCCTCCTCACCAAACCGCTGCCGATACAAAACACAATAACCAGCAACAACCGAAAATATCCCTCTATTATCTCTTCCCCATGCTAGTACATCATCCCTAGGTAGAGAAGAGCAGGGACGGCTAGCGAGAATACAGGCCAGCTCTGCCCTCGCATCCATAGTGCCACCAACAGACCATTCTCGATGATCCTTCCACTGGAGACTAACCATCTGACCAAAGGACTTAACAGTTTTGAAATCTGCCACCTTCAACCATCCAAAGATCCCAAAAGCATTGAGGAAGATCTTGAAGATGTGGAAACTCGCTAAGAAGAGGAGCAAAGCCATCCCAAGAATCCTGCCAAAAAAGATCCCGAGACCCAGTATAACAAATCCAGAATAACCCCTACTTAACCAGCTCTGCTCCCTTTTTCAAAGCATTCCAAACAAATGATCCTCGACCGATCAAGTCGTATCGAGGAATCTCTCGAACCTTCCACTCCCCTAAGATACTTGTGGGAGATAATCTTGGCCCAAGTTTGCTCCCTGATTACTACACCAACACCAATACAGCTTAGCAGCCAAAGCAGTCCCAGAAAGAGAGCTTAGACGAAGACCCAACCCCCCAGCTTGCCTTGGTCGACAAATAGTCTCCCATTTAACAAGACTCCATTTTGAGGAACCAAGATTGCCAGCCCATAGGAATTTCCTAGAAAGAGAATCTAGGTCATGAAGAAAACTTGTCGGAGCAATCTGAATAAGGCATCTATACACCGGTAAAGCCTGAACAACTGACTTCAAAAGTAAAACCCGACCAGCAAAAGTTAACCATCTATGAGTCCAATGACTAACTCGACTATGAAATTTGTCAAGTATGTTAGTCCAAACTGCCCTAGGTAGAGGACCAACAGAAATGGGAATCCCCAAGTATGTAAGAGGAAGAGTTCCAACCTGAAACCTGAGAATCTGAACAATTCTAGCTTGAACCCTGGGATCTGTATTGAAAAATAAAATAATAGACTTGTGCTCATTAATCTCCTGACCAGAGACAGCCAAATACAAGTCCAAAGCATGTCTAAAGTTGGTTGCTTCACAAATAGAAGCTACACCCAAGAGAGCAGTGTCATCAACAAACTGAAGATGGGAAATGGCTGGCCTACTATTCTACATACTTTTCTATACATAGTAGTAACAATTTAAATTATTGCTTCTAACATGGCTATTCTTATATATTTCATATATATATTTCATATATATATTTCATCAAGACATATATACATTTTAGTGAGTGAAGCACATGGTACCTAACCTTATGGTCATGGGTTTATGTTCCGTGGTGGGTATGTAAGTGATATCGTAATGTTATATTTTTATCCCACATGTCTTTCCCACATAAGTCCTTACATACAAATTTTCCTCAATATGCAAAAGAAATCTACCTCAATATATAAGTCATTCCTTCCAATATTCCAAATGCCTCTCCTAAATATATATTTTTCCCAACATGCAGAAAAATATTTATCTATATGTACTAGTCCTTTGTTCAATTCTTCCACATGCCTTCTTTGAATATGTAGATCTATTCAACATAAAGATCATATACATCAATTTGAGATTCTCAAGGTTTTATTTTTATTTATTTTTTATAATTATAATAGAGGCATATTATATTTACAACACAAAAACCATTACAACATCTTCAAACACACATATCATATCCAATTTGAAATTACACACAAACACATATCTTAAAACTCTATTCAAAAACTTTATACATTAATTTTTGAAAAATCATAAGAATCAGATAGTAATCCTTAAACCATAAAAAATGACACCTGTTACTATTATTTTCTACTAATGGATCATACAATCAACATTTCCTTCCAATCCCAAATTTTTTTAAACAACCAATATCCAAATATCCTATTTTTTCTCTTTCATCTCCCATTCCTTTCACAATAACCATCCTTTTTTTTCTTCCTTTCATAGTCCCACTCCTTTCCCATGTAGTCACTCCTCCTCCTCCCTTCATATCTCCACCACTCTCTTCCTTCCCATTTTTTCCCACTTCTATATCTCCACTATACATTCCTCATTGCTCCCATTTCCATGTTATGCATATCCCTTTCTCTCCCATTTTTATTTAATTATTGAGAGATAAAATATTTTATTATTTAACATATGATATATTAGAATTTAATATCTAAAAATTACTTAACAGTTAAGAAGTATTATAAACTTTTACACGACATATTTTTTAATAATAACATTCATGGTAAGCCAAAGTTATTCATAGTTGCGAATATTCGTAAATTGGGAAAATATTAGGATTTCCAAAATTAGAAATTGGTGAGTATGAGGACACTCGACATCGGCTCATTCGCTTAAAATGTTTTAGGACCAATATTTTCATAGGGTCAATTCATCAAAATATATATCCAAACATAGACATATCTGTACTCGTTGGAAAGCTCTTTTAAATCCTGATCTAATGGTGGTGTTTTTATGAATTTATAAGATGATTTAATAGGTCAAAAGCGGCCGCAAAGATGACATTACATTTTAGAGCTTCAATTACCCCAAATTTTGGTGTAAAGATGCTCATTTTTATTTTCTTAATATTCCCCATGATTCACATTGATTTGACCATTTTTTTACAAGTACATGTTAAGTCCAACCCCTTATGCATAACCACCCTGTAGTAAACATTTAAAAATAATAAATTTGAATAAATATACAAACATTTGTTCCAAATAACCAGTCCCTTCTTCCTTTCTTCCTCCCACCCCTTTCCCATGTATCCACTCCTCCCTTCGTATTTCCACCACTCTCTTCCTCCCCATTTTTTTCCACTTCTATCTCTCCATTATACGTTCCTTATTTCTCTCATTTCCATATTATACATATCCCTTCTCTCTCGTTTTTATTTAATTATTAAGAGATCGTCTTTTTTTACACTTAGTATATTAAAAAAATATTTAATAATTATCAAAATAAATATTTAAAATATTAAATTTAAATAAATATACAAACATTTTTCCCAGATAACCAATCCCTTATTCATTCCTTCCTTCCACCCCTTACCATGTAACCACTCCTTTCATATCTCCACCACTCACTTCCTCCCCATTTTTTTCCCTTTTATCTCTCCATTGTATATTCCTCATTTCTCCCATTTCCATGTTATGTATATCCCTTCTCTCCCCTTTTTATTTAATTATTGAGAGGTCGTATTTTTTATTATTTGGTATATTAAAAACAAAAATTTAATAGTTAAAAATTACATAACAACTAAGATAGTATTAAAGATTTTATATGACATATCTTTTAATAATAACATTCTAAAAAATATAAACAATATATCTGATTATTTTGAACCTTGAATCTCCAAAAGAAAAAAAAAAATTCTAAGAACAACTTCCTTTAAAAAGCAACTCTAAAATGATATATATAATAATCAATTATTACCTATACTTTTACATATGCAAATTAAATATTATAATATTTAATATTTATTTTTTATATGAAAAAACTACTAAATAGTAATCAACAAAACATAGCATTATCTAAATAATTTATTTAATTTAATACTATATTTATAATATTCACATTAATCCATTTTTTTTCATTTACATAGGAGGGTTGGTCACAACCACACTATTTTTAGTAGCTGATAACTACAAGGTTTAGGGATTGCTTCCACCAAACCTATTCCACTTTGTTATTGTTGACCTAGTGTGAAAATGACCATCAGTCGCTCGAGATTCGTACTATCATCATTTGTCTGATACATACTTATAAGATTCATATTAGACTACTACCTTTGTGAACCAGATGCCTCAGAGGTTTGAACCTGGGTGTCTTTTAGGACTAATTGCATGGAGTTCTAAAAAGCAAACTATTGTAGCACTATCATCTATTGAGGCTGAATACATAGCAATCACAAATGCTAGTACCCAAGCCTTATGATTAAGAAAAGTACTAGAAGAAACAGATGAAAGACAAAATGATTCTACCATATTGTATTGTGACAATATGAGTGTCATACAATTGGCACATAATCCTATCCACCACAGTAGGCCAAAGAACTTCGATACGAAGTATCACTTCATTAGAGACATGGTGGAGGAAGAGGTGGTTGAGCTAAAACATTGCAGCACTTTGGACAACATAGCAAATATCTTCACAAAAGGACTTGCTAAAGCTCAGTATATAAAGTTGAGAGACTGTCTTGTCAACCCTCTCAACTATAAGGGGGAGAATGTTGGTATTTGAAGCTACGTAGCTAAGTATAGACGTATTCTAGAAAATATTAGAGAGCATCTAGGAGTTTAAATTAGACTTTGCTATGTTAGTCACAGTTTGTTCATGCAAATAGGCCAGAAAAACACTTACCAATCCACCTAAACCTCGGCAACACATCAACTTATTATTATTATTATTATTATTATTATTATTATTTTTTTTTTTTTTTAATTTGGTTATTGTGAGAAACCTCTATGACCAATGCACAGGGCTGAGAAATCTCCTCCCAACCATGACCCCTCGTAAATCCGAGAGCTATACTTATCAATAGAGATTTTAACACAAAGCCATCACACACCCACCCCCTCACACACTCGCCCATGCTGTAGTTTGAACCATTATTATTATTATTATTATTATTATTATTATTATTATTATTTTATTTTTTTTTTTTTTTGGTTGCATAGGGAAGTTGGTTACAATCACCATTTTTAGTAATTGGCAAACACAGGGTTCAAACCACAAGGTCTGCTCCCAAAAACCTATTTATCTTGTTGTTGTTGACTCCTGAGATGGACCTTCAGTTGCTCAAGGTTTGTATCGTCATCCTCAGCTTGACACACACTCAAAAGATTCAACACAGACTACTACCTTTGCTAAAATTGATAGCATAATTGGCAAATATAGAGTTCAAACCACAAGGACTACTCCCAACAACCTATTCATATTATTTTTGAGCCATGATATGGAGACCATCGATAACTCAAACCACAAGGACTACTCCCATCAACCTATTTGTATTGTTTTTGTTGACCCATGAGATGCAGACTACTGGTCACTTAGGGTTTGTATCATTATCGTTAGTCTGACGCACACTTAGAATATTTAGCATGAACTACTACCTTTGCTAAAATTGGTAGTGTAATTGACAAACGTAGGGTTCAAACCACAAAGGCTACTCCCAACAACCTATTCGTCTTGTTTTTGTTGACCCGTGAGATGGAAACCACCGATCGCTCAAGGTTTACACCATCATCGTCAATCTGATACACACTCAAAAGATTTAGCATGAACTACTATTGTTGGCATTTTTGCCACATTGAAATTTTGTTGTAAATTTTCCAGTAAAACTTACAAATGCTTTTTGAGTGTTTTCACACATTGAACATTGTTTTTTGAAAATTTTTGATGGGTGTAATTTCGGGTGCAATTAAAGTAAAATAATTTTCCCTTCTCCGAAATGCTTTTTGTCCAAAATGGCTATTTCGCTCTCCGAAAGGCCTTTTCGCTTTCCAAAATGCCTTTTCACTTTCTGAAATGCCTTTTCGCTCCAAAATATAATGAACATTATTTCTTTTGGGCATTTCTTTGGTGAAAATATTCTACCGGCAGTTTTGTTCTCATTAATTCTCAAAGAAATCAAGTTTCGAAGATTGGCCCCACTTATGGCCATAGAATATTTTCCCAGAAGAAGTCGTAAGGAAAGGAAAAATATTGGGGTAAAATTTCATTTCACATAGGATAAAAGTATTAAGTGCGCATTCCAAGAAAATCTCGTTTCAGGCATGAAGGTCTATTTTGGGTGAAATTTCATGTTTTCAATAAAAATCTTCTTTGAAAAAGGATTAAGATTGATAAAGTTAATTGTTGTGGCAATATTATCACCAAAACTACAAGGTGCTTTTGATTCCAGTGCAATATTGTTTATTTTTGAAGCATCGACCACTTCGTGGGTATGCATTTCCAAGGCACCACCATAGAAAATGAAATTAGATCATTGATTCCTATTGAAGCATGATATACCATGTGATAAAATCAATAGATATTTTCTTTGGCATTTATTCATTGGTTCGTTGTTGTTGCCGAGGAGAGAGTTACTGCTATTGGTGTCTGAGTGGCCGACACATTGCCTCCAAATGTATTTAATGAAAGAGGTGAAAACCTCTATAAATACTAATCAAATTTCCATTGTAAAGGAGGAGAGACATTTTGCAGAAAAACTTATCATGTTCTTTGCATAAATAAGAGCTATTTGGCTTCTAATTTTGCAAGAAACTTTATGTGTGATTTCCTTCTATTTTATGCTTTTCTCTTTTATGCTCGTATTTCTTATCTGCTATTGAAATTTAAATTATGCATCTGAGTTTGAATATTGTTGGTGAGAAAGTGAATTTTGGAATGCAATACTGGAGGTTATCTGTGCAAGGTTGTAAGTAAATTTTGTTGCTCTCTTTTATTATATGCTATTTATATACTTGAGTGGAATTCCTACTGTTAATCTTTCCCCAATATTACACCTTCGGCATGCGGTCATATTTCCCTTTATTTTCGTTATTTCCAATTTCTTTCTCGCAACTCTAGTCTTCAAAAGTGTAGGATTTAGTAAGGGAGCCAACCCTCTCTGGAGATCGGACCAAAGATATTTTCTCTTTCCCTCGGTCTTTCAATGTTGGTCAAATCTAGGATGCACAAGTGATAATATCTTGTACTTAGGCATATTTGTGACCAACAACTACCTTTGCTAAAACTGAAAACGTACCCCAAAGTTTGAACCTAATTCTCTTCTTAACAATTACTTGACCAATAAAACTTTTACCAATCCACTAACCCTTAGAAACTCATCAAATCATTTTTATTAATCAAATGAATATCTAAAAAAATCTCAACATAATGAATATACATACTAGCGACTTTAGTTAAGTAGAAAATGAACGCTATAGAATTGTATAATGAATATACATACTACCAATTTTAGTGAAGTAGAAAATGAACGCCATAGAATTGTATAAAGGAAAGTATGGGGACTAACTTTAGATGGACCATCCTTGAACAATCATTCAGTTATATTTTAAAGTTCTCGTTTGGTTGGATGACATTAAAAAATGTTCAATTTGCACTACGCAAGCAATATGATGTTATAAAGATTCTCCATTGGTCTGTGGGTTGGTCAGACAAGAAATATAAATGGATGCCCCACCATTCTCAACAATTCATACTCACCGCTCCTCTAAGATCAAATTAACATATCTACATAACGTAGAGGCCATTCAAAGAAAAGCAGGGTGCCGTGGCAGTTGATGATGGTAAAAATGTTATGGTTTTAGAATTTGAAGGCGTTCTCATAGTGGAAGGGGGTATAGTGATGGGTAGTCGTTATACCATCATTAAATCTCAAAGATCTTATCAATCCGGGGTGGTGTCCAAGGTTGTCTACGATAGAAATTTCAAGCAGGGTTGTAGTTCAGTTCATTTGGAAGCAGCAGGTCTTATTGGTAGAATTTATTATGTGGGGGTTCTGTGTCACTTCTACCCCTAAATTGCATAAATTTAACTTTAATCTATTTGCAAGAATGAAAAACTAATTGATGTCTGCAGAAATAAAGTCCTAATTACAATTGCTAAATTGAGACTTAATTGATTTGCAGAAGGAAAATCCTAATTACAATTGCTAAATGAGAAACCTATTTACTTTTGCAATGATGAGATAAAACAAGTAATCAACTTCTATCAATACTCTGAAATAGAAGGTCATCAATCTTCTGTGTAGTGTTTGACAGCAAAAACAAGAATGCAAGAAATTATAGAAAACTTGTAAATTACTGGTTGCAGGGAATTGAAAAATTACTAAAAAATAAAGAAACTGATTATATCTATTATTGATTACATCACAAATGTGAAATAGATGGATAAAAACTAAAATAGAAATCAAATACCACAAAATGCTGAAATTGACAAGTTCCACTACTTATTTTGCTGCAGCAAAATCAAGACTGAAAACCTGTTTGTTAATATTTCTCCTAGATCTGAAAGTGGTCGGCCTCCTTTTATAGAAGAAAGTATAATTTCTTCTCTAAGTCTTACTCACACTCAGACATAACAAATTAAATGGAATGAAACTGCACTTTTATTGCTTCAAAAACATAATTACAATTCTGCTGAAATCTCTTACAGATATGCAATCTATTACAGGTTTATTATCTGTAATATGTCTAATCTCTAATATAATATTTCTAATATCTAATATTCTTAATAGCTCAACCTTTATGGGAGCTATCTTTTATAGATGCCTAAAATCTAGTTACAAACATAAAATATGTTGTCCTGATATCTTGCAGAATTTCCTGGCTTTATCCTAGAAGAAGATCAAATTTGATATTTTCCATAAATGGTGGCTTTGGACAGCAAATTTATATAGGAGATATTTTCCCTTAACTTTCTCAACCTTATTATCCCATTTTCCACCGCCAAAAGTTAGTCAAAAAGTCAAAAAGTACATTCTGTTTTCATTTCGAAGATAAGTGGCTCATTCCAAAGATACTGCAATTCTCATTCCGAAGATCCGCTCATTCTGAAGATACTGCAATTATCATTTTTAAGATCCACTCATTCTGAAGATACTGCAATTCTCATTTCGAAGACACTGTGTTTTTCTCATTTCGAAGACATTGTGTTCATTTCGAAGACACTGTGTTCATTTCGAAGATCTTTAGAATGACCAACTGTGTTGACTCCAAATGGTTTTGGCTGCATTTCTTAGGTGCATTAGACCTCAGGATCATATTGCAATAGTCTTCATTCTTCCTTGGATGTGAATTCCATGCCTTGCCATTCATTGGTAGTTTGCTGGAATTTATATGGAAAAACCAGTTTTCTGCTACATACTAATAAGTCTTTGTACTATTTTCTGAATTTAGAGAAACTAATGCTTAATGATCATAGAAATAAGATTACTGAAATGTTATTGTCAACCTGAAAATATAACATAAAACTATACAAGAACTGTTAAAAATCAGAATATAATGTCCTTAACACTGCAATCATGCAAACAGTTAATACAGAGCATATTAAATCAACTTAACTAGTATATAAGATAATTCACAAGAGTTTTAGGCAGTTTTAACTATTTAAAACATGCTATAAATGAGGCTTATCCAGGCCTCATCATTTTCCCCCAACTTATATTAATGCATGCCCTCATGCATTGCAGTGGGCTATGGAGTCACAGATGTCCATACTCATATTCCAAGTTTCATAGAACAATTTAATGCCTATGTAATTTCTCATGAAGATTTCTGATTCATTATTCAAACTGATCATTTGGTTGGGAATCCTCTTCAAAATAGGAGGGAACCATAGTAATGATGGTTGGAGGCCTGAATATGAGACCTACCCAATAATGTTGCATAAAGGTATTTCTCTGGATTGAGAAGGCAAGAATGGAAGGGCACTGCTTCAAAATGGAGGGGCACTACTCCAGAATGAGCACTTTTGTCTTCATCTTCTCTAGATAATCCAAGCAGTAACTGAACCAAATCCTCCTCTTTTTCATTTGACTCAGAACCTAATACTGACAAATCAACTACAGTTTGCTACTCAACAATGATCTCATCCTCTGCTTCAGGCCCCTAATCATGTACAGGAGGTTCCATGAAATTATCTATGATAACATCCAAATTCTTAGTGGCTTGTTGCACTTCTATGACATTAGGGCTATCCTATCTGGTCTTCTCTTCAATCATTTTTTTCTTTTCTCTTTTTTTTTTGGAGTCTTACAGACCTCCTAGTCCTTAATGTATATTTTCTCTTTTTGCCCTATTTTCTTATGCTAACAGGGGCTGTAGGGATAGCTTCAAGCTCTTCACTGGGAACTTCACTCTTATATTCTGACAAATAAGTAACATCTTTAGAAAAATGAACCCTCTTCTATTTTATTTTTCTGTTGTCAGTTTCAGCTCTTCTCTTCTTAGTCTGTGAGTTTGATGGTTCTGTTGCTGTTGTTGAGTGTGTTTCTTTTTTTGCAATAGCCTCTGCAACAGTTCCTATTTCTTCTTCTGCAATAGCCTCTATAGCAATTGTTTCTTCTTTTGCAATAGCATCTATAGTATCTGTTAGGTCACTGATTTTTTGGTTGCTACAGAATTACAGGGTTTGCTCTTGTTCTTCTTCAGAAAGAACTTTTAATTTTTTTGTATTTTTCCTTGTAATCATTAGCAAATATGTCTTTGGAAATAAAATATGGCACACTTCCTTATTCTGTGCTCTGAACACCTAGCCATTGGACATCCTTGCCATCAAATTTTCTTTACTATTTTTAGCTCATCCATTCTGCATGCAAATTTTCCCACATGAGTGGTTATTAGCAATGAATAGTGGTGGCATGTTTGTTAAATCTTCATTCTAAATATTATGTTTCATTCCCTCCTTGACTATGTCTTTTTCTCCCTCCTTGGATGCCACATGGAAATAGATTGTTAAATCTTCATTCTGAAGATTATGTTTCATTCTAAAGACTAAGTTGGGCATTTAATTTGAAGATAACCTCATTCTGAAGATAAACCTTCATTATGAAGACACACCTTCATTCTAAAGACAAACCTTCATTCTGAAGACACACCTTCATTCCGAAGACAAAGTTTCATTTTGAAGATACCACTATTATTTGAAGATACAGTAGTCATTATGAAGACATAGCAGAAACCAATATTTTTCTCTTTCTCTAAGCATGTTTTGTGTATGCCAACTCTTATGAACACTTTTATACTAATGGTTAATTGTCATATACTATATATCAAATATTTACAATGAGAAAAGTGTAAGAAACATATATACCTAGTTAAAACAAGTTAATGCAAGTTTTGAAAGATGACTGCTTCTATTGATATTCTGCTGAGGCTTCCTACAACACTTCAAAAACAAGTGCAGCTGGTGAATTTGTACAATGGTGACTCATAAATTTTAAGGTTATGCATGCCAGAAAACTGGTTTTCATGCATACCAACTCAGTAGCGCCTTAGAAAAGGTTTTCACTGCTGAGCTATTCATTTTTCTCTCTTTTTTTTTCCTTTTCTTTTTTCTTTAACCTCTCATTTTCTCTTTTTTTTTTTTCTTTTTGTCTTTTTGATTCTGATTGTGCCCGTGAAGGAATTCATGACTTCCCTGAAATCATGTCCATGAAGAAATTCACAGCCAGAATTTATTCATCTTTTTGTTTTCTATTTTTTTCTAATTTTTTTTCTTTTTATTTTTAAGATTCAAAGATATGATCATTTGGAATCTTCATCAGAAGAAGAAGCCTCTTCTGTCAAATGTAACTGTGTGAAATACCAAGCAAATTCCACCTTTGTTAGTGGTTTATGGTACAACCGTAAAAGATGTCCATTCACCACTAATATCCTCCTTAAATCATCAACTAAAGAAAGTTGAACAACTTCATTCTCAAACTTCCCCGGTTCATCCTTGCTGCTCTTAATGTGATCATCATGCCATATTTTCCATTTTTATTGATTGAACTCTATTTGGTGAAGTGCTTCCAACAAAAGTTCATCAAATGCATTCAACTGCAAAATTTGTTTTTTTTGTACCTACAACAACTTAATGCCAACTGCTAAAGATGCATAAAATGTTAGTAAAGCATTAGGATGTTGCACCAATATATCAAACAAATTTGCTCCCTAGTTTTTAGTCAACCAACTATTGTTTTTCAAAGGTTGTTTTGGCTGTATTTCAGTTTGTTTTGTACCAGGCTGATTTGAATTGGTTCTTGGAGAATTTTGAACATTTTTAGCAAAAACAAACTTTTTGGAGGAATCCAACTCTTCTACATTTTGATTTACAACAATGGAGGCCAAAACTAAAGTATTCTTTTCATTTTCCTTATGTGTTCTAAGAAACTGCGGGCTTTCTGTACAATCATACTTAGGTGTAATAAGTTTATCTGAAAGCAAGTTAACTAATTTTCCACCTTTTTGTATGGTTTTAGGATATACTTTCTTCTTTTTTCTTGGTTTTCTAAAACACATTTCTTGAACAATCCTATTAATGATTGGTACAACTTGAGGTAAAGGGATTGTAATAGTTAAATGTTCTAATTCCTTTATCAAATCTGATTGTGAAGATGTTGTTTTTGAAATTTCAGACTGTTCAAAATATGATACTTTATTTGATGAGGTATCTTGTTCTTCTTGATGTTGTAGTGTGGATTTGTTTTCATGTTCATTATTTTTAACTTCACTTTCTACACTGATAAGTGGAATAGGTTCAAGCAATGGTTCACCTGAACACAACTGAGTTTTAACACAGTCACTAACATTTATTAGGGATGCATTTTTTGATTTAACCATAAAGACAGGGGTTACCTATTTAACATGATTTGTACTGACCATAGGTTGAGTTGAAAACAAAGGTTGTTTCAATTTTTGTTGTTGTTGTCCACTATTGAAATTATGGATATAATTAGGCAAAAAATTTGATTTTTGTTTTTGACAATGTTGTTGCTCTTTGTACAAATTTTGATGTTGTACCCATTGATATCCCTAAAATTTTGGCTGCAACCATGGTGGATGTTGTTGATTCCATTGTTGTTGCATCCATCCATGTTGAGACCATGCTTGGGAGTATGCCCATGGTGGTTGAGTCCAACATTGTTGAAGTGGACCTGAAGCAGACCTTGGCATATACCAAGGATTATTTCCCTAATGTGCAGGAAATTGAGAAGCATTCTGATATGGAAATTTAAGAAAATTATTCCCTTGTCCTTGTCCTACAAAATTGGTTTTTTTCATAGGTTGAGACTGTTTTTCAAAGACACTTTTAAGTTCTGGCAATAAACTACACTGATCTGTGGGGTGTCCTAATTGACAAATGCTACATGTAGCAGGTATAAATGTTCAAAGGACAATCATGAAGAGAGTGTTGCTTTTTACATTCTCAACAATAGATGGCTGAAGATTCAGTAGATTCAATTTTTTCATCTAATGTTCTATCATGTACTAAAATCTCAGCCTCTTTCATGCATTCTTTCAAATCATGTTTTTCATTACCAATTCTGTGTTTTCTATGCCTTGAATGAGAGTAATTTTTACAGAGTTTAATAATTTCCTGAAATTTAAGTGTATTTGCATCTCCTCTTCCCAAGATATCCAATGCATCCCTAGATTCATCTTGTATTCCCCTTAAGAATATGACTTTGCAAATTTCAGGTTCAACACTTCCACATCTCTTATGAACAAAAGAAAATATTTCTATATAATCTTCTAAGATTTCATTTTCCTCTTGTTTCATTGTAAGAATTTCATCATTTTGATTCTTGACTTGACAATATTCTTGGTATCTCTCCAAGAATATGTTTTCCATCTCATCCCAAGTTCTAATTGATTCAGGTGCTAAGGTGATAAACCATCGTAGAGCTAACTCTTTAAGAGTGGAAGGAAATAGTTTGAGCTTTTGATTGTCATTAGTGTAATCATGAGCTTGACATACAATTTTAAACTCAAACAAAAACATATTAGGATCTTTAGATGTAATTCCCTTGAAAGTTGGTAATACTGTAGGTGAAATGACCTTCATGGGAGCATTTTGATTAAGATCTATTTGGATGGGATTTTGAAAAGTTCTAGTAGGTGCACTAGTTGCACTAGGGTGGAGCACATTGTTGGATCTACCTTGATTCTCTTGTGAGCCTTCCATTGTAGGTTCCCAAAAAAAATTATAAATCTTGTCAAATTTTCCTGATTGTATGGATTTTTCAAGAGAAAATGGTGTTGAACTACTTAATTTTCCTCCTTGTAATGATTTCTCAAAGGATATTGTAGTTCTGAAAGTGGATGATTGGGATTCTTTGAAAATTCTAACATTTTTGGAAATAAAAAATTTAGACATTTTTGACATAATTTCAACCTCTTGTGAAATTTTTCTTCTTGTGGTTTCTTGCTTATTTTCTAAATGGACTGAAATACAATTTACCAATAACAATTACTTATACCAGTCATTACATTCATATTTTACTCTAAAATTCACAACTTAGCATATTTAATAATTATTGGACTGCTTTTCACCTTCTAACAACACCATGTTCCCTGGAAACGATGCCAAAATGATGGGTAGTCATTATACCATCATTAAATCTCAAAGATCTTATCAATCCGGGGTGGTGTCCAAGGCTGTCTACGATAGAAATTTCAAGTAGGGTTGTAGTTCAATTCATTTGGAAGCAACAAGTCTTATTGGTGGAATTGATTGTGTGGGGTTTCTGTGTCACTTCTACCCCTAAATTGCATAAATTTAACTTTAATCTATTTGCAAGAATGAAAAACTAATTGATGTCTGCAAAAATAAAGTCCTAATTACAATTGCTAAATTGAGACTTAATTGATTTGCAGAAGGAAAATCCTAATTACAGTTGCTAAATGAGAAACCTATTTACTTTTGCAATGATGAGATAAAAAAAGTAATCAACTTCTGTCAATACTCTGAAACAGAAGGTCATCAATCTTTTGTGCAGTGTTTGACAAAGAAAAACAAGAATGCAGGAAATTATAGAAAACTTGTAAATTGCTGGAAATGTAAATTGCAGGGAATTGGAAAATTACTGAAAAACAAAGAAACTGATTATATCTATTGCTGATTACATCACAAATGTGAAATAGATGGATAAAAACTAAAATGTAAATCAAATACCATAAAATGCTGAAATTGACAAGTTCCACTACTTATTCTGCTGCAGCAAAATCAGGATTGAAAACCTGTTTGTTAGTCCTTCTCCTAGATCTGAAAGTGGTCGGCCTCATTTTCTAGAAGAAGGTATAATTTCTTCTCTAAGTCTTACTCACACTCAGACATAACAAATTAAATGGAATGAAACTGCACTTTTATTGCTTCGTAAACATAATTACAATTCGCTTAAAATCACTATGGATATGCAACTGTTACAGGGTCTATTATCTCTAATATGTCTAATCTCTAATCTAATATTTCTAATATCTAATATTATTAATAGCTCAACCTGTATGGGAGCTATCTTTTATAGATGCCTAAAATCTAATTACAAACATAAAATATGTTGTCCTGATATCCTGCAGAATTTCCTGGCTTTATCCTAGAAGAAGATCAAATTTGATCTTTTCCATAAATGGTGGCTTTGGATGGCAAGGACGACAAAGTTATATGGGAGATATTTTCCCTTAACTTTCTCAACCTTATTATCCCCTTTTCCACCGCCAAAAGTCAGTCAACAAGTCAAAAAGTACATTCTATTTTCATTCCGAAGATAAGTGGCTCATTTCAAAGATACTGCAATTCTCATTTCGAATACATTGTGTTTTTCTCATTTTGAAGATATTTGTTCATTCTGAAGACACTGTGTTCATTTCGAAGACACTGTGTTCATTCGGAATATCTTTAGAATGACCAACTGTGTTGACTCCAAATGGTTTTGGCTGCATTTCTCAGGTGTATTAGACCTCAGGATCAGATTGCAATAGTCTTCATTCTTCCTTGGATGTGAATTCCATGCCTTGCCATTCATTGGTAGCTTGCTGGAATTTATATGGAAAAACCAGTTTTCTGCTACATACTAATAAGTCTTTGTACTATTTGCTGAATTTAGAGAAACTAATGCTTAATGATCATCAAAATAAGACTACTAAAATGCTACTGTCAACCTAAGCATGAAAATATAACATAAAACTATACAAGAACTGTTAAAAATCATAATATAATGTCCTTAACACTGCAATCATGCAAACAGTTAATACAGAGCATATTATATCAACTTAACTAGCATATAAGCTAATTCACAAGAGTTTTAGGCAGTTTTAGGTAGTTTTAACTATTTAAAACATGCTATAAATGAGGCTTATCTAGGCCTCATCATATAGGAGGCCTTGGAACAGCTCTTACCCTTCATAGGTAAATATAAATTACCATACAGTTGTTGTCATTACTATTTTTACCAAGAAATATTTTGGTTTGTTTTATTTTATAGTGGGATTGAAGAGTTTAGTTTTGGAACAAGATTCATTGAGGGTGATAGGAGTTGCTCTTATTATCTGGACTAATGCCTAGAAGGCCCTTGATGCCCTAGGAATTGCCCACCTACTTCATCCAACGTATCGTTATTTTTTTGGTGATCATACTTTCTTCAAAAATACACTAGACCAGTTTTAATTGCATTTCATGCCTGTAATCGAATTAGTATTGAATGATGTCTCTCATGGGTGCTTCAGCCAATGGATGATATGCATTGAGGATGTATTGGATACAAAAATTTCATTCAGGTGAGGATTCTTTGCAGTATGCTTCTTTTAGCATTTGTTTTTATTTTATAATTTTGTGAACAAATGGGAGAGTGGAAGGTACTATTGTTTATGGTTATTGATGGACAGGAATCAAGAAGTCTACTATTTGGAAAGACGTCTTCTTCTGGAAACTTTGGCAGCTGCCTTACTTGTAGAAACCATTAGATTTAACTCCAAAGTTGTGGGTGTGCTTGTTGGGTCTTTGGAAAGCAAATGAAGAAATAAAAATACTCTTCAATGAAAAATTAACCAGACACAAAAAATACCAATAGCAGCAATGATAAGATAAGAGAATTCATTAACAAGATGACACAACAGATATCGTGGTTTGACAATTGTGCCTACGTCCATAAAATATCAAATCCTTTCTTGAGAAGAAGATCACTGATTACAATAGTTCTCTAAAACAAAGACTTTTTTCTTGTATGCTACACACACAGATCACAGTGCTATCACTTGTATTTTTTCTTACACCTTGTCCAACTGGATACTTACATATTTATCTCTTACATAGTTGTGCAAACTTTTTGGGAAATAAAAAAAATTGTTAATGCAATTCCAGCCAGGTTGGCAATGAGTAGATTGTATAGTAATCACCAAAAAAAACTTTCTTCTCTATCACATTCCTTAATCGCTCTTATCCTCCATGGGATAAGGATGACGAAAAATAATAGCAATAAACTCTTATCCGATGAATATATAAGGATACCACATCATGGCCTGGACCCATGGATAACGATAATAATCTCCCCCTCTAAACCATGAGGAGGGCTCCCCCATAATGGAGGCTTACACGACATTCATGCCTGCCAAAGCTTTACATAATTTATGCTTTTATTTTGGCACTATCTTCATCATCATGTCTGACAGATTCTGATCAGTATGAATTTTGTTAATCTTTACCAAACCATTTTCAAGGACATCTCTAATCCAATCACACCACATCAATGTGATTGGTTCTGTAGTGGAATGTAACATTCTTGCTCATATCAATGGTGCTTTGACTACGCACTTAATCACATACTCCTTTTGTTGCAAACCCAACTCCATAAAAAAACATTTCAACCATAGCATCTTCGTATAGGCTTCTTTGGCAGCAATGTACTCTACCTTTGTAGTCAAAAGTGCAACACATTGTTGCAGCCTTGATTGCCAAGAGATGGCTCCCCCTACAAAAGTAAACAAGTAACTAGAAGAAGACTTTATGCTATCAATATCTCCTACCATATCTGCATTTGTATAGCCTTCCACCATAGGTGGTGAGTTTCTAAAACATAGGTAAACTTTAGAGGTGCCTCTTAGATACCTTAGGATACATTTTATAGCTTCCCAATGTTGCTTGTCTAGATTTGCAAGATATCTGCTAACTACACTATTAGTATGTGCTATGTCAGGCCTTGTGCATACTGTAGCATACATTAACCTCCCTACAACTGATGCATAGGATATATTTTCCATTTCTTTCTCTTCCTCGTTGCTGGTTGGAGATGACTTGACACTCAACTTGAAGTGACTAGCTAATGGCGTACTCACAGATTTGGCATTTTTCATATTAAATCTTTCAATTACCTTCTCAATGTACTTTTCTTGTGATAGCCATATATTCTTTTTCTTTCTATCACACTTGATTGTCATACCCAAAATTTGGTTTGCAGCCCCTAGGTTCTTCATTTCAAAGACCTTGTTCAACTCCTTCTTCAACCTGTCAATCAGATTAGCATCTTGACCAATGATATGCATATCATCAACATACAACAAAAGAATAATGAAGGAAAACTTTGAATATTTTTTGAAGTAAAAACAGTGGTCTGCAATGGTTCTAATGAAGCCTTGATTCATCATAAAAGAGCCAAAATTTTTGTACCATTGTCTTGGTGCTTGTTTTAACCTATATAAGCTCTTCTTCAACTTGCATACCATGTGCTCCTTGCCATTTACTAGGAAACCTTCTGGCTGCTCCATATATAGTTCTTATTTTAGTTCTCCATGTAAGAAAGTTGTTTTGACATCCAACTGCTCAATCTCTAAGTCTAGACTAGTAGGTAGGCCTAGGACAGTATGAATAGAAGACATCTTCACAACAGGAGAAAAATTTTCATCTAAATCAACACCCTTTTTCTACCCAAAACCTTTCACTACCAACCTTGCCTTATACCTCATATCAATTTTTAGCCTAAACACCCACTTATTATTTAAGGTTTTTCGCCCTTTTGGTAGCTCAACTAAATCATAACTTTTTTTCTTATGGAAGGACTTAAGTTCTTCTTGCATAGCTTTCTTCCATTGTTCTTTCTTCTCATGCATTATAACTTCTTTAAAGCATTTTGGTTCACCAATTTCAGTGAGTGTGATATACTCTGATGAAGGATATTTTGTTGAGGTTGTCCTTTCCCTTTATGACCTTCTCAACATAGGTGGTTCTTCTTGAGGAGGTTGATATCCCTGCTCAACATCACCATGCACATCATCATTACCATGTGCATCGTCATCATCTGCTTGCTGATCCTCATCATCCCAAACTTGATCTTCTTCATCTTGAGCTTGTTGCCCTTCATTTTCATTGATGGGTAAAGGAGCTTGGGTTTCTCATAGCTCATCTACAACTCTCTTTGGTTGTTATTCTTTGTCAAAATCAGAATATGTTTTATTTTAACAAAAAACCACATCTCAGATTCTATGCAACTTCTTGTCCTTGGGATCCCATAACCTGTACCCAAACTCATCACCTCGATAACCCATAAATATGCATTGAAGTGCTTTATCATCTAGCTTGCTTCACTGCTTCTTATGTACATGTATGATAGCCTTACATCAAAAAAAATTCAAATGTGAATAAGATACCTCCTTGCCGGTCCACACTCTTTCTAGAACATCACCTTCCAATGAAGCTGAAGGAGATAAATTTATCAAATATCAAGTTGTACTCATGGCTTCACCAAAAAAGTCCATTGATAACTTAGCTGAAGAAAGCATGCTTCTAATATTTTCAACTATGGTACGGTTCATCCTTTCTACAAAACCATTGTGTTGTGGCGTGTAAGGGACGATCTTCTCATGTATTATACCATGCTTTGCACAACATTCCTCAAATCTCTTTGAGGTGTACTCTCCACCATTATCTGTACGAAGTAATTTCAAGGACTTGGAGGTCTGCCTTTCAACCATAACATGAAACCTTTGAACGATTTCGAACACTTGATCTTTGCTCTACATGGTAAAGATCCAAACTTTCTTGGATGCATCATCAATAAAAGTAACAAAGTAAAAAGCACCACCAAGAGTTTTCATGCTCATAGGGCCACATATATCAGAATAAACTAGATCAAGAATATCATTTTTTCGTTTGGACTTAGCATGTGAAAAAGAAACTCTATGATGTTTTCCTACTAAAAAATGACCACACGAAGCCAATGACTTACCTTTGAGATTTGGAAGAGAATTCCTCTTCACCAGAGTCTCTAAACCTTTTTTCACTCATGTGACTGAGTTGTCGATGCCACATATCAGATAGAGATTCATCAAAAATAGTGTTCATCTCACCTTTGGATAATTGGGCTTTAGTCCTATAGAGAGAGCAACACTTCTTTCCTCTTGCCACAACCAGAGAGCCCTTTTTCAACTTCCACAATCCATTGCCAAACTATGTCTCATACCCTTCATCATCAAGCTTTCCAGTTGAGATGAGATTCAACTTGATATCTGGAACATACCTCACATCCTTGAGGACCAGCTTATAACCAACATTTGTTGTGATGCAAACATCAACCATTCTAGCAATTTTAGACACTCCATTATTTCCCATTCTTACCAAACCAAAGTCTCCTGACTTGTACGTGATAAAAAAATTGCTATGTGAAGTGCAATGGAAAGATGCTCCTAAGTCAACCACCCAGTTTGAATCTTCACATGTAGCACTAATATAGTATTCACCACACATCGAGAATATTAGGACATCATTGGATGCAACTGTAGTGGTTTCTTGATGTTCTTTATTTTCATCACCATATTTCCCTTCCTTTTCATCTCTTTTAAGCTTCCTACACTCCATCTTCATGTTTTTGGGCTTCTTGCAGTAGTAGTAGGTTATTCCTTTTCAATATTTAGATTTCCCTTTTGATTTGCCTCGATTTTTATCTCCTTGATTCTTTGTTCTTCCTCGTTATTCAACAACCAATGCCTGTGAGTCAAAGGAATTTGAGTATTTTCTCCTCACTTCTTCATTCAACAAACTGCCTGTAACTGGACTCATGGTAACAACTCCATTGGGTGTCGAGTTGCTCAGGGATATAGCAAGAGTCTCCCAGCTATCAGGCAATGAGCTTAGAAACTACAGTGCTTGCAGCTCATCATCCAGTACCATCTTCATAGCTGGTAGCTAATTTAAAATGCTCTAAATCTCATTTAAGTTCTCTGCAACTGACCCATTTTCTTTAGACTTCAAGTTTACCATCTTTCTAATAAAAAATGCCTTGTTTTCGGATGTCTTTCTCTCATACAGGTCATGCAGTTTCTTCCATAAATATTTTACACTGGTTTTTATCGTCACATGGTGGAACACAATATCATCCAACCATTGACGAATGTAAGCAGTTGCTTTCTGGTCCATCTTCATCCAATCCTCAACGAATATGGTGGATAGCTTCTGATCTACTTCAATTGGCAGGTTGAGGTCCCTCAAATAAAGAAGATATTCCATCTTGGTTTTCCAAATTAACTAGTTGTTGCTATCTAAGCTAACCATCTGAGTAGAGGTGTTTGCCTCCATCTTTGATCCACATACAAGTGAACCAAGTTGGCTCTGATACCAGTTTTTGGGTCTTTGGAAAGTAAATGAAGAAATAAAAATACTCTGCAATGAAAAATTAACCAGACATAGAAAATACCAATAGCTGCAATAATAAGATAAGAGAATTCATAAACAAGATGACAAAACAGATACCATGGTTCGGCAATTGTGCCTATGTCCACAAAATATCAAATCCTTTCTTGAGAAGATCACTGATTACAATAGTTTTGTAAAACAAAGTATTTTTTATTGTATGCTACACACATAGATTACTATGCTATCACTTGTATTTTTCTCACACCTTGCCAAACTGGATACTTACATATTTATCTCATACACAGCTGTGCAAAATTTTTGGGAAATAAAAAAAAATTGTTAATGTAATTCCAGCCAGGTTGGCAATGAGTGGATTGTATAGTAATCACCAAAAAAAACTTTCTTCTCGATCATATTCCTTAACCACTCTTATCCTCCACGGATAAGGACAACAAAAAATAACAACAATAAACTCTTATCCGGTGAATAGATAAGGATACCACGTCATGGACTAGACCCATGGATAACAGTAATAATCTCCCCCTCCAAACCATGGGGAGGGCTCCCCCATACTGGAGGCTTACACGAAATTCATGCCTGCCAAAGATTTACATAATTAATGTTTTTCTTTTGGCACTGTCTTCGTCATCATGTCTGACGAATTCTGATCAGTATAATTTTGTTAATTTTTACCAAACCATTTTCAAGGACATCTCTAATCCAATGATATCGTACATCAATGTATTTGTTCCTGTAGTGGAATGTATCATTCTTGCTCAGATCAATGGTGATTTGACTATCACACTTAATCACATACTCCTTTTGTTGCCAACCAAACTCCATAAGAAAACATTTCAACCATAGCATCTCCTTACAGACTTCTATGGCAGCAATTTACTCTACCTCTGTAGTCGAAAGTGCAACACATTGTTGCAGCCTTGATTGCCAAGAGATGTCTCCCCCTACAAAAGTAAACAAGTAACCAGAAGAAGACTTTATGCTATCAATATCTCCTACCATATCTGCATCTGTATAGCCTTCCACCATAAGTGGTGAGTTTCCAAAACATAGGCAAACTTTAGAGGTGCCTCTTAGATACATTAGGATACATTTTATAGCTTCCCAATGTTGCTTGTCTAGATTTGCAAGATATCTGCTAACTACACTAGTAGCATGTGCTATGTCAGACCTTGTGCATACTATAGCATACATTAAGCTCCCTACAACTGATGCATAGGAGATATTTTCCATTTCTTTCTTTTCCTCGTTGCTGGTTGGAGATGACTTGACACTCAACTTGAAGTGACTAGCTAATGGCGTACTCACAGGTTTGGCATTTTTCATATTAAATCTTTCAATTACCTTCTCAACATACTTTTCTTATGATAGCCATATCTTCTTGTTCTTTCTAT
Source organism: Wollemia nobilis (assembly GCA_028583015.1). Taxonomy (NCBI): domain Eukaryota; kingdom Viridiplantae; phylum Streptophyta; class Pinopsida; order Araucariales; family Araucariaceae; genus Wollemia; species Wollemia nobilis. The sequence goes on along the minus strand of JAQPPZ010015014.1, from coordinate 192,462 downwards.
CACGCTTGATTGTCATACCCAAAATTTGGTTTGCAACCCCTAGGTCCTTCATTTCAAAGACCTTGTTCAACTCCTTCTTGAACCTGTCAATAAAATTAGCATCTTGACCAATGATAAGCATATCATCAACATACAACAAAAGAATAATGAAGGAAGACTCTGAATATTTTTTGAAGTAAAAATAGTGGTCTGCAGTGGTTCTAATGAAGCCTTGATTCATCATAAAAGAGCCAAAATTTTTGTACCATTGTCTTGGTGCTTTTTTTAACCCATAGAAGCTCTTCTTCAACTTGCATACCATGTGCTCCTTGCCCTTTACTAGGAAACCTTCTGGCTGCTCCATATATAGTTCTTCTTTTAGATCTCCATGTAAGACAGTTTTTTTGACATCCAACTGCTCAATATCTAAGTCTAGACTAGTAGCTAGGCCTAGGACAGTATGAATAGAAGACATCTTCACAACATGAGATAAAATTTTGTCAAAATCAACACCCTTTTTCTGCCTGAAACATTTCACTACCAACCTTGCCTTATACCTCATACCATTTTTTATCCTAAACACCCACTTGTTCTTTAAGTCTTTTCGCACTTTTGGTAGCTCAACTAAATATTAAGTTTTATTCTTATGCAAGGACTCAGTTCTTCTTGCATAGATTTCTTCCATTGTTCTTTCTTCTCATGCATCAAAGCTTCTTTAAAGCATTCTGATTCACCAATTTCAATGAGTGTGATATACTCTGATGAAGGATATTTTGTTGAGGTTGTCCTTTCCCTTTATGACCTTCTCAGCATAGGTGGTTCTTCTTGAGGAGGTTGATCCCCTACTCAACATCACCATGCACATCATCATTACCATGTGCATCATCATCATCTGCTTGTTGATCCTCATCATCCCAAATTTGATCTTCTTCATCTTGAGTTTGTTGCCCTTCATTTTCATGGATGGGTAAAGGAGCTTGTGTTTTTGGTAGCTCATCTACAACTCTCTTTGGTTGTTATTCTTTGTCCAAATCAGAATATGTTTGCTTTTCATGAAAAACCACATCTCGGCTTCTATGCAACTTCTTGGCCTCAGGATCCCATAACCTGTACCCAAACTCATCACCTCCATAACCCATAAATATACATTAAAGTGCTTTATCATCTAGCTTGCTTCGCTTCTTCTTAGGTACATGTATGAAAGCCTTAGAACCAAAAACTTTCAAATATGAATAAGATACCTCCTTGTCGGTCCACACTCTTTCTATCACATCACCTTCCAATGGAGCTGAAGGAGATAAATTTATCAAATATCAAGTTGTACTCATGGCTTCACCCCAAAACTCCTTTGATAACTTAGCTGAAGAAATCATGCTTCTAATATTTTCAACTATGGTACGGTTCATCCTTTCTGCAACACCATTGTGTTGTGGTGTGTAAGGGACGGTCTTCTCATGTCTTATCCCATGCTTTTCACAATATTCCTCAAATCTCTTTTAGGTGTACTCTCAACCATTATCTGTACGAAGTAATTTCAAGGACTTGGAGGTCTACCTTTCAACCATAGCATGAAAACTTTGAAATATTTTGAAAACTTGATCTTTGCTCTACATGGTAAAGATCCAAACTTTCCTGGATGCATCATCAATAAAAGTAAAAAAGTACAAAGCACCACCAAGAGTTTTCACGCTCATAGGGCCACATATATCAGAATAAACTAGATCAAGAATCTCAGTTTTCATTTGGCCTTAGCATGTGAAAAAGAAACTTTATGATATTTTCCTACTAAACAATGATCACACGAAGGTAATGACTTACCTTTGAGATTTGGAAGAGAATTCCTCTTCACCAGAGTCTATAAACCTTTTTCACTCATGTGACCGAGTCCCCAATGCCACAAATCAGATAGAGATTCATCAAAAATAGTGTTCACCTCACCTTTGGATAACTGGGCTTCAGTCCTATAGAGAGAGAGAAGCACTTCTTTCCTCTTGCCACAGCTAAAGAGCCCTTTTTTCAACTTCCACAATCCATTGCCAAACTGTGTCTCATACCTTTCATAATCAAGATTTCCAGTTGAGATGAGATTCAACCTGAGATCTGGAACATACCTCACATCCTTGAGGACCAGCTTATAACCAACATTGGTTGTGATGCAAACATCATGCATTCCAGCAATTTTAGACACTCCATTATTTTCGATTCTTACTAAACCAAAGTCTCCTGACTTGTACGTGATAAAAAATTTACTATGTGAAGTGGCATGGAAGGATGCTCTTGAGTAAACCACCCAATTTGAATCTTCACACGCTACACTAATACAGTCTTCACCACACATCAAGAATATTAGGACATCACTGGATGCAACTGTAGTGGTTTCTTGATGTTCGTTATTTTCTTCACCATATTTCCCTTCATTTTGATCTCTTTTAAGCTTCATGCACTCCCTCTTCATGTGCCCGAGCTTCTTGCAGTAGTATCAGGTTATTCCTTTTCTTTATTTATATCTCCCTTTTGATTTGCCTCGATTGTTATCTCCTCGATTCTTTGGTCTTCCCCATTCTTCAGCAACCAATGCCTATGAGTGGGAGGAATTTGAGGATTTTCTCCTCACTTCTTCATTCAACAAACTGCCTATAACTTGACTCATGGTAACAACTCCATTGGGTGCCGAGTTTCTCAGGGATACAACAAGAGTCTCCCAACTATCAAGCAGTGAGCTTAGAAACAATAGTGCTTGTAGCTCATCATCCAGTACCATCTTCATAGCTGCTATCTGATTTACAATGCTTTGCATCTCATTTAAGTGCTCTGCAACTGACCCATTTTCTTTAAACTTCAAGTTTACCATCTTTCTAATCAGAAACACCTTGTTTTCAGTTGTCTTTCTCTCATACAGGTCATGCAGTTTATTCCATAAAGATTTTGCACTAGTTTATGTCATCACATGGTGGAACACAATATCATCCAACTATTGACGGATGCAAGCAGTTGCTTTCCGGTCCATCTTTGTCCAATCCTTAGCGGATATGGTGGTTGGCTTCTCATCTACTTCAATTGGAAGGTTGAGGTCCTTTGAATAAAGAAGATCTTCCATCTTGGCTTTCCAAATTAACCAGTTGTTGCCATATAAGTTAACCATTCCAGTAGAGGTATTTTCCTCCATCTTTGATCCACACACAAGTGAACCAAGCTGGCTCTGATACCAATTGTTGGGTCTTTGGAAAGCAAATGAAAAAATAAAAATGCTCTGCAATGAAAAATTAACCAGACACAGAAAATACCAATAGCAGCAATAATAAGATAAGAGAATTCATAAACAATATGACAACATATATCGTGGTTCGGCAATTGTGCCTACGTCCACAAAAGATCAAATCCTTTCTTGAGAAGATGATCACTGATTACAATAGTTCTATAAAACAAAGTCTTTTTTCTTGTATGCTACACCCAGATCACAGTGCTATCACTTGTATTTTTCTCACACCTTGCCTAACTGGATACTTACATATTTATCTCTTACACAGCCGTGCAAACTTTTTGGAAAAAAAAAAAAAAAAAAACTGTTAATGCAACTCCAGCCAAGTTGGCAATGAGTGGATTGTATAGTAATTACTAAAAAAACTTTCTTCTCGGTCACATTCCTTAACTGCTCTTATCCTCCACGGGATAAGGATGACGGAAAATAACATCAATAAACTCTTATCCGGTAAATAGATAAGGATACCACGTCATGGGCTGGACCCATGGATAACGGTGCTTACAAATGCGAATTCTGGTTTCCACACCGTGCAGTTGGCAGATGGGACATGTATTAAACCCAAGGTGAAGTCATTAAGACCCCGTAAATAGATAATAACTATGATCCTTACTAGTTCCATCCTGGTTTGTAGGTTTCGTTGGAACTTTGCTTTTTGATCGTTGGAAAGGGTTGAAAAACTGAGGACATCTGAGTGTCTTTATAAAGATTTGATTATAGTTGACATATTGTCTTATCTAATAACTATGATCTATAAAACGTTAATTCTTTAACTTTCTTCTTAAAGTTATATAAGTTAATATCCACCTCCCATTTAAAAAAATTATTTATAACTACACCTTGAATTTGTTCATTCTATAGGTTAAGATTTTAACCCTTTGATTTGAAAATTCTAAAGGTGAATATTATAGATCACAACTAATAAGCCTCTCGATGAATGAGACCCCTTGTAAGAGCAGGGAAGCTTTTCAATTTACCTTGCATACATTAATCCAATTGTCTGATTAGTTCCTGGTGTTTAAGGAATTTGTTAGTGTTGGTTTTGTAGGGTGCTACTTTTTTCCTATGTTGATTTTTATCAAGTCCACTGTTTGCTGGGGACTGTTGTAACTTCTGTACACGTTTAACGTTAAGCTTATAAATCTCTTCATTTTTTTTCTTTCACGTGCTGCTATTTTGTGAACTCTTTATTTTTAGAATTCTATTGCTGGCAATTTCCTATTGTTCAACTTTCGAAATGGAAACCATAATGTAAAAGTCTTCTGATATGTTCAATTTTTGTCCAAGATTTCCTATGAGATGCTAACAATTGATCATGTGTGATGTAATACTAATTTCAGGTTTTGATAGGCTGTGATGGAATTAACTCAGTCATTTCTCGTTGGTTGGGGATTCAACCTGCTAGACTTATGGGAAGGACGATGACTCGTGCATTGTCCACATTTCCTCAAGGGCACGGTTTTGAATCTGAATTCTATATGAAATCAGAAAATGGTCTGAGAGTTGCTTACCTTCCAATTAATGACAAAGATGTGTATTGGTTCTTAAGTCGAAATTCACTTCCTGGAGGTATGCTATTGAGTTCTAATGACCTTGCTAATATTTCCTGCAGAATGAAGTTGTCATTGTATAACAAGTTTTTGCGTAACAGACTCAGAGACTGCTGATGATCCGAAGCTTATCATCCAAGAAGCAATAGCCTTACTAAGAGACTATCCAGAGGAATATCGTGATATTGTGCAGAGAACACTGGCTGATTCAGCCACACTCACGCATGTCAGATTCCGATGGCCATGGACAGTGTTATTTGGGAAAAATTGTAAAGGAACAGCCACCCTTGCTGGAGATGCAATGCATGCAATGCCTCCTTATATTGGGCAAGGCGGATGTTCAACGCTTGAAGATGCAGTCATTTTTAGTAGATTCCTGGCAGAAGAGATGAATGGGAAAATGATTAATACCAAGGAAGGAGAAAAAGGGAGAATAGAAAAAGCATTGAAAGAATATGTAAAGGAGAGGAGATGGAGGGTCGTCATGTTGATAACTAATTCTTACTTAAGGGGATTATTGCAACCAGGAAGTGGAAGACTCAGAAGATTTCTTAGAGAGAAAATAGTGAACAAGATTTTTAGGAATGCTTTGGGCCATATAGAATACGGGAGCCTTGATATTTAGGGATTTTAAAATCGTTACGTACATAGTTAATGTCCATCGAGAAATAATTCTGTCAGGCTTGTTTATGTAATGCTGTGGTCTTTGTTATTTGAACTAACACAAGTAGCCTGTTTATGTAATGCTGTGGTCTTTGTTATTTGAAATAACACAAGTAGTATAATAGACATGGTAGATCTGTTGGTTACTCCAAATATAAAAAAAAAAAAGATTCAAGTTTTGGATCTCAAGCGTGACTATGTAATTCCAAGGCTTTGTTGTTAATAGATGCAACAAGTATGCAACAATAATCGAAGTGCGTATACTAAAATTCATAGGTCATGCTAAGGAGATCAAGCATGATATTGACTGCGTGGTGTTGCTCTGATCCAGAAACTTTACCATTTGAGTGAGTAATTTTGGATGAATAAATTTAGTGAGGTAACGTCCAAACACAATATAACTTGGTTTTATTTTGAATATTGATGTTCTCCATGCAAGTGAGAACTATTCAATGGTGAGAACCTTTTCAAAAAATAGTTAGAAATTTATAATAATTGAGCGTAGGAAGTTGAAAAAGGGCAGTCCGAAAAACACGCATGGGTTATAAACGTCTGAACGAAATTGAAGTCTAAGAATAGGCTAAAAAAATTGGTTCATTGGAGATAGTCTAAAAAAATTGGTTCATTGGAGAAGGGCCTAGGTATTAACTAAGCAGTTATGTTTATATTTTTCTGAAATATTTTAGCGGTATATTTTTAGGTGTGTAATTAGTAAATTTAAATTTTTTATAAAATAAAACTTAAAAAAAAACATAAAGCTGTAGTTACTCATGAAATTTAGTTCTTTTCAAAGGATAAGGAGAAGTAAAGGATTCACTTTAACATAGTTATTAGCAACATATTTACAGGTTTCGGTTATTATTAAAAAACTACATACATAGCCACAAGGTTCTTTTCAAAGGAGAAGTGATTGCATGCAAAAGTATTCACTTTAACATAGATATTAGCAACATATTTACAGGTTTCACTTATTATTAAAAAACTACAGGCATAGCCACAAGGTTCTTTTCAAAGGAGAAGTGATTGCATGCTAAACGGATTCACCTTACCATAGATGTTTGCAAGTTTTACTGTGAAGAGAACAAATGGGTTAATCTTTCAATTTTTTATATTATAAAAAATTATAAAGTTTTACATATATTTAATAATATTTTAAATTTTAAATATATATATATATATATATATATATATATATATATATATATATATTTGGATTTGGTTATTGTAAAAAACTTTTATGACTTAGGTACAGGGTTGAACAATCTCCTTCCAATCATAGGTGAGAGTTATACTTATCAATAAAGAATTTAACACAAAGTCACCACACAGCCACCCCTCGCACACTCGCCTCCGCCTTGGTTTGAACCTTGGACCTCATGAAGAAAAACCAAAGCCCGAACAGTTGCGTGCACCCGAGGTGCTAAATTTTAAAAATATAATATAAGTATTTGTTTTTTAGGTCATTTTAAGTGTGAGAGTATTTTAATAATCATATTAAATATAAATTTTTACGTATATATTTAATAATAATTTAAATTTTAAAAATATAATAAAAGTAGTTGTTTTTAGGTCATTTTAAGTGTGAGAGGATTTTAATAATCATATTAAATATACATTTTTTTTTATACTAATATTACTTATGATGATATTTATTATGTACTAAGTAAAAAGTATAGTAATATTTACTAGGTTATAAGTTATATAGGACTATCTCTATAGAGGATGTTGTTTACTCACAATATTGTTATGCAATTATACTTGGGTTAGTGAAGTATGGTGTATAACTTTACTCTTCCATTATTTTGAACCTAAGATTTTTTATTAAAATTTTTAATGTATTCATGGAAAAAACAACATGCTGGTTTTAGTAACCTATGTTTACAGGAAATATTTAAAAAGAAGAATGAAAGATGAAGATCAAATAGTACCTAGAAATAAACAATTAAAGAAACATTAGTAGATATGCAAGAATAATTTTCACTAAATTTGATGAAGGAGACATTGTTGTGGCCATATTTGTTTGTTTTTAATGATTTTGTGATTTGTAGCATAGAAGTTGCAACCTTTAAGCTTAGGCAATGATATACATTAAAAAAGTATATTACTATGTATCTATATCAATGGGTTTTTGGTAAAATATACATACATTCACATGGTATTATAAAGCATCAAGAAGTTTAATGGATTTTCAATACAATTTGCATATATTGGTTTTGAAAAAACTAATCTTTTGGATAATTGAATGGTGAATTGTTTAACAAACTTGTTATACTTTATTATTGTTAATATAGAGTTGCAACACATTTGTAGGATAGTTGGTCCTCTTTCTTTTTAATTGGTTCATTGTGGTGCTCTTTTTATACAAGTTATTTATTTTTAGTGGCATATTTGTATTATGAAATTTTACTCCACATTAATATCTCTTCTACTTGATGTAACTTGTGCATGTCATAATGACACCAAATTGATCCAATTTGGATGAATACGCTTAAAGGTGTAAATTATTGGTCCCCTTCAATGTTGTGTATGTTTTAGAGGTCAATGGGGTATGGTGTAAATGTTTTATCTAATTTTTTTCTTGTTTCTATTCCTTTGATAACAAATAAATACTTAGCATTTCATAGACACAATATTTTAAATAAAATTTTCATCCTTATTTTAATTTTTATATATAATCTAATGTAAAATAATACTCAAACTCTTTGAAAATGCAAGCAAAACCTTTAATTAAATTATTAAAGTATAAAACTTTAAACAATCGAGACAAAAATTGAATCTAGTTTATCCAATCAAATTTACTAGTAGGGTTTACTACCCTCCACTTGTCTTGTACAAAGCCTAAGATTGTATCGCACAAAGACAAGGTCATTAAAATGGTCTTGGCTCAATCTAATGCATTTCTTAGTGTGTATGGCCTCACATAGAGACCAATTGTGTTTAATATAGGTGAGGCATGACAAGATGCATTTCATACCTTAAATTAGATGGAGAAAATGAAGAGATTTGCTTATGTCAAAAATGTGTATATACCTACTTGTACTAAACTTACTTATTTATGTGATGGTATGTAGAAAATCACAATATAAATAGTTGTAAAAGTCTTATATATGATCAATTATAAAATATGCTTTATTTATAAATTGATAAGATAATTTTATAATAAATTTTATTATATAATATTTATGTTTGTTTTATTTTTATATATTTATAGCTTTATCAAACTTAATAAAAATTATAAAATCACAATCCATTTTATTTTTATAGAGTTGAATCAATATGATTTATAAAAAACATATTTAAGTTTTTTTTAGTATTAAAAAACATGATAATTGTTATTTGTAGTTGTTTTAAATGCACTTTTCAATCCAGTATGAAGAGAAGCTTATTGCTTATGGAGTACAACATAAAAAAATAAATAGATTATAGTTTCTTGAATTTCTATGTTTAAATAGTTATATAGAAAGATTACTTTAATTTTAATCTTACTAATAAAATAACTAACGACAAAAAATTTAAATTGTATATAGTTAAACTATCTAATAATAAATATTCACTCTCTTATTTTTTTCCAAAAAAAAATTATATATCATAATAAATCTTATAAAAATCAAAATTAACTTATTTTTTATCATCCAATACCTGTACCAGCTTATATCCCATACCTCTTCTACTCCATTTGGTGTAACCCCAACTGAAACATAAAAAATCTAAGTATATTTTATACACGCGTCATCTTGTCTCGTGAGACATATGAGTCCGACTGAAACCGAGCACTTGGATTTCACCAGGGTCGATGCAAATAACGGTAAACTTTGCATCTGCAATATCATTGCTTATGTTGTTAGTATGTATTATGACTGCAATGGCAATGGCATGCCCTGTTGGATTTCAAAGCAGGAGTTATTAATCTGTCCCATAGAGCTCGTGGCAGCCAGAGACCCAAGGGAGACGTTCATCCTGCATCATTTCAACTCCGGCATTTAAGATGCTTAAACCTCAAACCTCAGTAACAATAACTTCTCTGGCACTCTCATCCTCACCTTTTTGGACCTCTCAAACGCTGGGTTTGGCGGCGGAATTCCTACAGAGCTGCAAAATCCCTTGCCCTCTCTCCCTCGTCTCTACCCGTAAGAGGCGCTGAGTAGTCGGTGAATAGCCGAGTAACTCAACCCGTGTGTTTTTTAGAAAAAAACCCGCTCACACTCGAGTTCTGAGTTTTAAAACACTACTTTTTTGACAAATAAGTTGAATAAGTTGTTTTAATAAAGGATTTTGACAACTTAAAGAAACTTGCTATTGATCGATGAGCATCAAAATCTTAATGAAAAAGGAAATATTATCTACTTTCTAACTATAATTAGCCTTTGACTATCGGACTAGGGAAGATTAAAGAAGACAAAGTCAAGATAGTTTATATTATCATAAATCTATGCCTTGAGCCTAAGTGGAAAGATAGTTAGTACCATGTTTTAATCTTAGGTACAAGCCAACTAGGTTGATAGGAATGAAGGATATATTAGAAATGAGAGAATAATATGTTGACGATACCCACTAATGCCTTGGGGTCACATATCCTCATGGGACGAACATATAATTTGCAAGAAAACATAGAATGATATGTTGATGATACCCATTCATGCTTTGGAGTCACGTATCCTAATAGGAGGAACACATAATTTGCAAAAAAAAACTTATTTTTATGTTCTCATATTATATAATATGCATGCACTTATAAATAATTCAAACAATAAAAATAAAGAGGGATCCACTTTCATCAAGTAGAAAAAAACAACTAATCTATATAAAACAACTAACCTATATAGGATTCATTCATTCTTTGAATATCCCTATGGTTCCTTAGTTATTAGTTCAACAACAACTATACATAAGAAAAAATAAGCAATAATTTCAAACCAAACAATGAAAAAGCACTCAATATTTTCAGGCATAATATATTTTTATATGCATGATGTTCATATTCAAGTTCTTTACCATCAAGTATGATGAGGCAATATGGACCTAAGCCATATTTAGAGGTTATAATATATGCACCTAGTTAATTGGGCTTAAACTTTGCCTTAGCCTCAGCTTTGGAATTAAAGTTTTTCTAGTTGTCCTTGAGAACCAAATTACCAACCTCAAAAGATTGAGATCTTACCGTTTTTCCATAGGCTTATTTGATCCTTTGTTGGTAGATCCATTTTTCATCAAATAGTTCCAATTTACTAAGATCTGTGATAATATACACATACCCTATAGAAGCATCTTGCAAAAGAATTTGTAGGGATGGGACATTGAGTTCAAAGGGAAAGAGTACTTTGGTGTAAGGTTTCATGCTAGTGCAGGTTTTGACACTAGTGTGATATACCCAAAAGGTTAGGTGTAACCATAGATATCAATTTCTTCTATTCTTATTGACTAGTTTCTTGAGGACCGTGGTAGAATTTATGTTGGAAAATTTGGATTAGACGGTGCACTAAGGGTAATAAAGTGTAGACCATTTATACTATACATGATACTTCACATAAATAATTTGGACATATTTATTTTTTGAATGATGTGTCATTATTTGAAATAATGATAAAAGAGATGCCATATCGATAAATTATTTGGTTTTGGATGAATATGAAGACTTTGATACTAATTATAGAGGCCATAGGTATAACTTTGACCTATTTAGTAGAGTATTTAGTTATTCATAATAAATTTAAGTTCATCAAAAGATGTCAAATTTATCTTCCGAATAATGTCTAGTCCCCAAATAGAAAATATTCAAGAGGATATGATGGATTGTAGAGCTTGGGAAAGGGGTATGAGTAATGTTGTCATGTTTTAAACACTTATCATACCTATTGATATAATTGTATGAGTTCTTCTCCATAGATGTTCAATAATAACCCATTTGAACAAATTTCTTAGCAATGAAAACATCACTTAAGTTCCCACTACAAGACCCATCATGTATGTCCTAGATTATTTTTTGGAAATAAGTTTGGTCTAAACACCTATAATCATAAATAATCAATCCTTTATGCAATGTGACAATCTTAATATAATCATAGATGTCATACCAAGGACTCGGGTATGAGGTAGTTTCAATTGTGAATACCTCTAAAGAGATTTGGTTGGTTTCTAAAGTTGTGGGATCTCTAATTTTCCTAATAAAAATTGTAGCTTGTTCTTAATTAGTCTCTAGTGTAATTAGAGATGTGGCAAAAAGCATAGAATCCACATGACAGTTATTGGACCTAGGGATAGTATCAATGGTGACCTTGTTAAAATTAGCCATCACCTTGTTGATAATTTCTTTATATAAATTCAACATTTCATCTTTTGTTTAATACACATGATTGACTTGGTGTCTTGGTAGCATGAAGCCCTAGGATATGGGCTTCATACTCTACTCTATTGTTGGTATAAGAGAATACTAATTTAAAATATAGGAGGAATAATTATCATTAAGGAGTAACTAAAATGAATCTTCTCCCTACATCTTTTATGCACCCTCCACCATCGACTTTCAAGGTCTAAGAATATTTTTGCTCTTCGTCAGGGCCAATGTGAAATATGGAGTCATCAAAAAAATTCCTTGCTATGGGTTGGCTTGATCCCAAGAGCACAACTACTAATGGGTTTAAAATCACTTGACCTTTCAAAGAACTTTGAATAATAAAATATAAATCAAATTCAATGATCTTAATGACCCACATAGTGGTTCTTCCTAAAATATGAATTTTCAACATGATATAACACAAAGGGTCTACCATTATGATGAAAAAAGTCCAATGACTAAGCATATACTATCAACTTTTATGGGATGCAAGGACTATAGCTAAGCAAAGTTTCTTTAAAGGTATATATTTCACTTCATAGTTTTATAGGGTCCAACTAATGTAGAAATAGTCCCTTCTCTATGTTGGTCATGTTATTGGGCTAACACGTCTTCTAAGGCATAAGCAGTTGAAACTAGAGATGAAAAGTAGGTAAGACAAGCACCAAACGTAACATAAAATATTATTTTATGGCATCAAACATGGATTGATATTTTTCATCCCATTGGAATAACATGTCCTTTCTTAATAGCTTGGTGAAAGGTTGGAGATTATCTAGATATTTATAGATGAAGCTTCTAATGGACTAGTTCTTTTCCTAGAGGCTATAAAGTTGATTTAATATCTAAGGAGGTGGTATACTAATTATGGATGATATTTTATCAAGATATACTTCTATGCCCCTTTAGGATATATTAAATCCTAGGATATTTCTTGATGTCATCCTAAATATGCACTTTCAAGGCTTTAGCTATACTTGATATATATAGTTAGCTTCTCAAAAATGCATCTAATTTTTTGAATGTGATATTCATGTTTGAGAAATCGACCTTTAATTTATGTATATATTATTTCATGATGCCATGAATTATATTATGAAGTATATATGCCATTTCTCATTCATAGGTAGCCCTTGCACTTTTTATTTTAAATGACATGACTTGATAACAAAAGGTTCTCTAGGAAGTAATGATATGTTTGTATTTGGGTACTTAGGAGCTATTTTATGTTATTGTATCCTAAAACCATACATTTATAGTATTTCACATCTTACTATGACATCAATAATCATGTATATATTGGGAAGAGGAAATTCATCTATGGAACAAACCTTCTTGAGGTCCAAAAATTTTACATATATTGATGATTATAGTCGTCTTGGTAACTTGAACAATTTTGGAAATCCAATCAAAATAGTTTACAAATTTAATAAATCCAATATTGTTGACCTTTTCTATCCCATGTTTGACAAGTAAAGTGACCTTAGGATGATTATATAGTTTTTACTTCATGGTTTTTGCACTAGGAGCAACAAAAAAATGATGGAATACCATAAGAAGGGCCTAGGCCAAGCATATGGATGTATAACCAAACAAAAATATCTTTAAATTATTTTAATAGCTTCGTATATTCCTCACATTCTATCATGGTCAACTATTTTTCTACTTAGTATAGAAGGATTTAATGGTTGGTAACAAAGGTCATAATAGGAGATCTTTGGCTAGAGGATGATCCTTTGATAATGACAACTTTTCTTTCAATTGTTCTAACTAAATTGTCAAACCTTGAAGCTTTGGAATAACTCAATCAGGCTATGGTAGTTGAATGAAGAATATTTTGTTATGGGATTTCGAATATGGATTGTGAGATAGAGGATAATTTATTATTATAGACTAGTATCTATGATTGGGGTACTTGGAGATATGATGTCAAAGTTGGCATCAAATAACAAGTACCCAAGATATGAAATATTAAATAATTCACTAGATTGGAAGTTTTTTGATGGATCATTGAATTAGAGAGTCACTTTATGCTTGAACAAATACTTGTTTGGTTAATAATTTTGAGATTATAATTAAAATGAAAGATAAAAGATATTGGGTTAAGATTTATGTAACAAATTGGTGTTGTCATATAAGCATTAGATGAAGGATTTTGGTTGAGGTTTTGAGAACTTATCCCCATATATCATGAGGTAGACAACTAGAGTTATCCTCTAAAGTTGGTATAGGAGGATGCGATTCCAACAATATTTGGAAAGTAAATTGACCTTCATTTTATGTTGTTGTCATATTGGTGGGTGGGATTGTATCCATTAAGTTAGGTATTGATGCATTAAGTCCATACATAGTGATATTAATAGAAGAAAATAATCGACAAACTTGATTAGAATGCAATAGACTAGATATATGGTATTGAAGTAATCCAGTAATTAATCATACCATAAGGAATTTTCTTAAGCCTCATCAACTTTTGTAAAGGATTTTTATATGGATCCCTTATGCTTAGAAAGGAAGTGAACCATATGTGTAGTTGATCAATGCATCTTCTTCTTGAGTGGGGTTGGATGGATCATGAGGACAAAGCTTCTTATCATATGTGTGTAATGTTGGGTTTTCATAACTAAGGTACTAATCCTAAGATTCCTAATTATTCATAATATTAGGATCAATATTCTTATCCATTTGGTGAGAAATTCTACAAGTTATGTAATATTTTTTAGGCCTAATTATAGAAATGGTTGAAAATAGGAAGTTAATTAATTGTTATATGTTTATGTAGTTGATTAAATAAGAAAGAGAATATGCCTATATCACTTATCTCTAATTACCTTTATATATTAATCTAACTTATATACATTAAATTCCTCCTTATGTACTAATGACTTACTATATGCCTAACCCCTCTCAATATGTTGGTCGATATGAGAGATCAATATCAATGTGTGGAAGATCAACAATATATGGAAGCAACCCCAAAACAAGTGGTCAAGTCCAATGTATCATGTATAATAAGCCCTCATTATGAATCCTACCAACCCACCATTATATATTACCTATCTATAGTAACTACACATAAGACCCTATATGGGCTGCTAGTGGTCTAGGCTCATTACATACCCTATATATCCAGATAGTTAATATGAAAGTTACTCAAAGAATCAAATAAGATCCCCGATAATTATGGTACCTGATTATGTTCTTGTTATCTAGATTAAATGTGTTAGTATACATAAATAAAGTTTAAATAATCTTGCTTAAGAATTTTACCTGTAACTTTTAATAGTTTAAGTTAATTAATCCGAGTTGGGTAGGAATCTTTGTGACCCATGTAGTGTTCACATCAAATTCATCAAAATATGCAAGTGGGATGAAAGATAAGATGATATAGATTGAATCTTCTCCCTATCTCATTCCACCCTATTTTAAAAATACATATAGAGGATGTGTGATAGATCTAAGTTTGATGTGCTAATTTTAATAAAGAACCTATGGTTTTTCAATGATCTCCTTCGTCTAAAATACACCTAAGTGGATGAGTTGCACCCTTAAGACCTCATACAAGATTGAATGGCTGAAAAATAGATATTTCTAAGTCAACTTATGGAGTAGGCTAGCTCTTATGGTCCTATATAAACTAACTTAATGGGGTGGTAGACTAAAGTAAGAAATTCAAAAGGTTAGAAGCTAATTTGAAAGTGGTGTAGATTTAGTTAGTAACATCAAGAGACATAGTGCATGATATATTTGCAATTTGAACTAAACTAGACTACCTAATAGACCAACTTACTTTCCCCATGACAAATTATTTAATCATAACAAATGTTAAGCAACATTAAGCATTCTAGGAACTAATGAATAGGAAATCCAAGGAGAAATATAGAAAGCAAAATAATAGTAACATTATTAACCATTCATAGCTTTAATAGAAATGCTTAACAACTTAGTTGGCATACATACATGTTCTACACAAATTTGAGAAAGAGGCTAGACAATAATCCAATCTTCATTCAAAAGGTATATAACATAATTATAAAATAATGCAATTATAAATGCTAAAGGGCCAACCATTTGAATGGATTACATTCAAGTATATATAGATTTACAATACATTCAGTTATCTTATCATGATGATCTACAAAGCATATTGTAGGCCTATCATAATAGGCACCAAGAGTGACTATTATATTTAGGTGAGCTATGATTGATTGCTTCAATCATGCCTAGGTGATGTGTGCAATAGTGATTTATTTTGTAAATATGACTTGTATTTTGTATAATCATATTCTAACCATATGATGATGATCCACCTCTTTTTGTTATGCTTAGCCAATTGAGCAAGGGAAGGTATGTGATGGAGGAGGCTACAATTGGTAAGATACTTTGACAAAAAGGATACCTAGGGATTCATTAGAACATATGATTCTTGTAACAACCCAAAATTCCACTCTTTTTTTTCAAGTAGATTAAGGACATCAACCCTCTCACAACCCACTTCCTTTCTAGCCTCAGGGACCCATAGAAAAGTGTTTAAGTTCTAAGAGAGTTAATTAATAATTCTAACTAAACCCAGTTACCACCATCCTCTTTCTTCCTTTGAAAAGGAATTCCCTGTAGGCCCACATCACTACAAAAGGTATTCAATGTAGGAGAATACCTTCTATGTCTATCAAAAGGTAATGCTCAGTACATCGCTCTATACAAGTCACTTAGTGCAAATCTATTCCTTTTCTATTCATTGAAAAGGTTTATGCAAATTTTCACAATCCCTATTGGTCCTTCAATGGGTTTCTCTGTACTAGCAATGGTTGGTGTACTCCTTATTATTTTAAGGATCTAGCCTACCTAGTAGTAACTGATTCTTTTTAATATTATAGTTAGGTAATCACATCAATTGTCTCTTGGTTTAGTTTGGAATTTTATTAAACTATTGTCCTAGGCTTCTTTTCTTTGGTGCATCATTCTTATAGCTCACGAGAGCGGGTATTCCAAGAACGAGTCTGCACTCCAGTTTAGATATACCATCCAAATGCCTAAGACATTTTAGTCAAGCCCTTCTCAGTCCATGCAAGCTCATAGCTCACGGGTATCTAGGTTAATTCTTTGTGAGTTCGAATGTATTATGGTAATACCAGACTAGCACATATACATTTTTCTTTAAAAGATAAACTTCACACTACAACCCAATTCTAACTTTCTAACTTCATTCTACCAAAGTATTTTAAGTTTGTCATGTTAGAACAGCAAAAAAAAATTGTATTATTGCTGGGGAGTTTAAATAACACAGTAGGCATAAACGGACTTCCTGGATTAGCCCGGAATGGGCGCATCTCAACAGGATGCCGCTGCAACTAAAATAACTAGTTGCTATGTTTTGTTAACAAATTAACAAAATATAATAGTACGCTAACATCCCCCTTTATTACATTATTTGGGTAATGTAATAACTAATAGCTATACTAACATCCCCTTAGATCATTTTGCAATACAAAGAGAGCTGCGAAACAATTCAAATTTGACACGTTCAAGTGCCTTAGTGAAAATGTCTGCAACTTGAGCATCGGTGGGAATGTGTTGAAGCTGAATTCGGTGCTTTGGAACTTCATCTCGAATGAAATGACATTGTGTGTCAATGTGCTTTGTTCTTTCATGATGGACTGGATTCTTGACGAGGTTCAGAACACCCTGATTGTCGCAAAACAAGTGTATTGGAGATTTTTATGGATGGCCCATACTTGTCAGAATGCGACGCAACCATATCACTTCGCACACAGCTTCACGTGCAGCGTGATACTCTGCCTCTGTTGATGAAATAGCAACCACCTGTTGCTTCTTGCTGTGCCAAGAGACAGGACCGGATCCCAGATGAAAAATGTATCCAAGAAGTTGACTTGCGATCATCAAATGATCCGGCATAGTCGGAGTTCGTGTATCCTTGCAAGAAGAATTTGTTGTTCCTCTTGTATTCTAGGCCATATTCCATAGTACCACGGACATAGTGAAGAACACATTTTGCTACTTTCCAATGAGTGTTCTTAGTCTCCTGCATGAACCTCGAAAGATTGTTGATAGCAAATACGAGATCTGGCCTAGTATTGGTCAAATATATGAGACTCCTAATCAAATGTCGATAGAGAGTACCATCTACCTGAGGTGAATCATCATATCTTGATAACTGAAGTCCATTCTCCATCAGAGTTGCCATTGGCTTGCAATCAGTCATGCGATATTTTTCCAGCAATGTCTTGGCATATTTTTTCTGAGACACTTTGATGGAGTGCTCCTTCTGGCTGAATTCCAGACCAAGACAATAATGGAGAAGTCCGAGATCTGTCATCTCAAAATATTTACACAAGTTTATTTTGACAGTAGAGATCATAGTTTCTGAACTCCCCGTAATGAGCAGATCATCAACATAGAGTACAAGCAACACTATCTCAGAACCCTGTTTCTTGAAATAGAGTTTGCATCTGACGGACATCTCTTAAATCCATGTTGCATAAGGTGATTGTCCATTTTTATATACCAAGCTCGAGGAGCTTGTTTCAGACCATATAAGGATTTGACCAATTTGCAAACCTTCTACTCTTGGCCTTCCACTTCAAATCCTTCTAGCTGAGTCATGTAGACTTCTTCTTGGAGATCACCATTTAGAAAGGCACTTTTGACATCCATCTGGTGAACTTTCCACCCATATTGTGCTGCCATAGCACACATAACTCGAATTGTGGTCATCCAAGCAATAGGTGCAAAAGTTTCCTCGTAGTCAATGCCTTCCTTTTGAGCATAGCCCTTTGCAACAAGACGGGCCTTATGCTTATCAATTGTTCCATCTGCCTTGTACTTGACTTTATATACCCATTTGCAGCCAATGGGTTTCTTTCCATGTGGCAGATCAACAAGCTTCCAAGTTTTATTTTTCATCAAAGACTCATACTCTGTATCCATAGCGGCCTTCCACTAAGGCTCACTAAGAGCATCTTGCACTGATGCAGGTTCAAGATCATCTATGGTAGACATGAATGCCCTGTCATCATCAATATCCATATCCTCTACTTTTGTACGTGGAGTTACAGCAAGTTCCTCAAAATATTGACAAAGATCCACAACCTCACCAGTTTCTTTGGCTTCTTTTTCCTTTTGAGCCATACTGCGTGTACGAGGTCTATCCAAGTTCAAATTGGGAGGAGTGGATAAATTTGCGTCTCTGATTGTATTTGTACACCATTTTGGGTTCTTCTTCGGTGGTGGTGAAGAAGATGTAGAAGGACATCCTGCTGTGTTGATGAAGGAATCTTCTCTTCCTTAGATTCCACAAGATCTAGGTGTACTTTAGATGTGCTCTGTGATGTGAAAGCTTCATCAAAGACAACATCTCTGCTGACATGAATTTTCTTGGTCGAAGGATCTATCAAACAATATCCTTTAGAGTGCTCATCATAACCAAGAAAAATACATCTCAGTGTTTTCTCAACTAGCTTCTTCCTTTTCTCTTTTGGTATGTGCATGAAAGCGTGACATCCAAAAATACGTAGATGAGATATGGAGGGTTTTCGACCACTCCATGCTTCCTATGGAGTCATTCCTTTTAGGGCCTTTATGGGTGTCCTATTCAACAGATATACTGCAGTGGTGACAGCTTCTGCCCAAGAGTAGCTCCTGTGAGCATACAACGAACCATTTCCATGATAGAATGGTTCCTTCTCTCAGCAACTCCATTTTGCTGAGGAGTATAGGCAGTTGTTAACTGTCTCTTGATTCCATGCTTATCTAAGAATGCATAAAATTCATTAGAGGTAAACTCCCCCCCTCGATCTGAGCGGAGGGTTTTAATAGAAGCTCCTGACTCCTTCTCAATGGATTTCTTGAACTGTTGGAAGAATGCGAAAGCTTTGGATTTTAGTTGGAGAAAGAAAACCCACATCTTTCATGAGTAGTCATCTACGAATAACTGAAAGTACCTCTTCCCTCCACAACTATTGGGTGTGAAAGGACCGCACAAATCGGTGTGAATTAACTCCAGAGGTTTTCGTGCTCTTGTTGAGCTCTTCTCAAATGGTACTCTATGTCGCTTTCTCGCTAAGCGGTCGAGCACAACTGGCAATGTGGCAGAAAGAGAAGGAAGACCCTTTACCATCTCATACTTACTGAGCTCAAGTAAGTATCCAGAACTAAGATGCCCATATCTCTTGTGCCATAGGGAAGTTGCCTCCTTGGTAGATACAGTCATGGCAACATGTGGAGTAGAGATAGCATCTAGGGCAAATAAGCCATGCTTATATGAAGCTGTTGCAATCGCTTACCCTTTCTGGTAATAGTACAACACTTCTTGCCATTCTCAACACGAAAGTTGACAACCATATTCTATCCAGGATTTGTGTGACTGACAACAAATTGTTAGCCAATCCCGAAACATAGAGGACTTTGTCAATCTGACACTTGCCATCAGGAAGAGTGACTGAAACTGTACCCTCTCCCTGAACCCTGTAGGTTTTATCATCAGCAATGGTGACAGGTTTGCCCTCTTTGGCCACGAATGATTCAAACCACGATCTATCGCCATTCATATGTTTGCTAGCTCTAGAATTGACATACCAAACAGGATCCCTCTGTGTGGAATCTGTGGTAGTCATGAGCACCTTGTGTGCCCATTCATAATCTGAGTCAGATTCTTCAACAGCAACATTCACCTAGGGTTGCTTGTTTTTATTTTGTGGTTTTTTTTGGCCTTTCTACTTGTTCTTATGCCAACACCTGTTGGTGTCATGGTTGTCTTTCTCACAGATCTTGCACCACCTCTTCTTCTGTTGAGGTTGTTTTTCTTTTCCTTTCATGTCCTGTTGAGAATTTCGTCCTTTCTGAAAGTTGCCTCCTTTTTGCCCATTACCTTTCTTCCTAGAACCCTGCCTGTTGGTGTATAGGGTTGTATTGGAAGAATCATCCTTGTGAAGTTGGCGTGCCTCCTGTTGTTGAAGCAAATTTACCAACTCGATGTAGGTAATTTGTCGTTGAGACACCTGGATGGAGGTGATCAACATATCAAATGAAGAAGGTAAAGCTCTCATCACAATTGAAACGAGAAGCTTTTCATCCACAGAATCTCCCAAAGAATTCAATCTCTCTTTCAATTCAGACACTCTGCACAGAAAGAGTTCAACTGTTTCACCCTGTCTCAAACTTAGGTTATGAAGTTGTTGTTGAAGATGAAGAATGGTGGAATCATTCTTTCCCTCATAGATGGTTTTAAGGGCATCCCATGCCTCTTTACCACTTGCTTTGTCAGCTATATGAGGTTGCACTTCATCTGAAACAACAAACAAAATGAGCACCTTTGCTCGACTGTCTTTCTTGTCAAAAGCTATCTGATTTGCGGAAAGACCTATGGATCCTGATGCTGGTGAAGGCCTAGGTGTTACTCCAGTAACAATATCCCATAAATCTTCCATTTGGAGAATTGCCTTCATCTTATGTTTCCATGGTGTATAATTTGGACCTTTCAATAACTGATGAGGATCAGTCATCAATTTTGCAACAACGACCATAGTGAAGGTTCCTTATATCACCAATTGGTCCCCCTTTCGATATACCTTTTGCTAGGCCGTTATACCGTAAAAAATACCTGCCCTTACATGAGGGAAACTATAGGTATTTAGAAAATATAAAAAAAAATCACCCGCCCTTACGTGAGGGAGACTATAGGTGAGTTTTAGAGATCATATGATACGTGGAACATAAGCAGTACTGAAATGGAATCGCCTTGTTGATGGCACCTACCATAGAATATTCTTCTCATGCGTGGGGCGTAACTTCCCCTAAACACTATGAAGAATACTTCGTCAGGATTTACGCCTAAACACAAGAGCGATTAAGGGTAGTAGATGGAGTAAAAAAATGCAAAAAATGGCAAACTTATCTCTCCTCGACGATTTATAGAGAACAAGCTCAGATGTCGTTGTAGCAGCTATATTAGGCGGCGGATACAGTAGCCCAATCATGACAGCTTTACCTGTAAGTGCTGGCCAGAGGTATCACAAATACCAAACGCTGCAGTGCAATAAATTGCACGGATGGGTTTTAATTATTCCGGGGACTTAGGGAGTGTATTGATTTTTTTTTAACTTTTAATGAAGTAGTGCAAAAAAATGAAATATGCAACATACAACATAAAAAGTGCCCACAGGAATAACCCACAAGGTGTCGGGCGCAGCCGAAAATGCACCTTTTACAATTCGCCAAATTGCTTTTTCAAAAAATTACTCACATTCCCCCTTTGATTTTTTGAAAAAAATATCCCCCCTAAAAAAAAATTCTCTTTAACAAAGCATTTTAAATAATTATTATGTATTTAAAGTTAAAATAAATAATTTTAATTTATATAGTTTTTAAAACTTATGAAAAAATAAATTAAAAATAAATTTTAATTTATAAAGTTTTAAAACTATAAAAAAATAAATTAAAATTAAAAATTTTAACTAAAAAAATAATAATTAAAAAACCTTTGAAAAAAAAATTTACCTTTGAAAGGGGGAAGTCGGCGGGATTTGAACCCCCGACCTGCAGGCTCCCAGAGCCTTACCGCACGGCTCACGACCACGTGAGCCAGCGGGCTGATCCGAAAGGATCAGTGGAGCCCCCTCGTATATCCCTCCTCAGTCTGCCCGAGCCCTCTGTGGCTGCCTCCGCAGTCTCGCATTCTCCTCCGCTACGTTTTTTTTTTTTTTTTTTTTTAAAACTCTATCGCTGCCTGCTGCGTCCGCAGCGGTTCCCCGTCTGCATCGCAGCGTAGATGTTCCAGCATGGAGGGGGCTGGACGCGCGGCTGCATGCGTTCCATCATTGGACGCAGCCGCATTCAACCAGGAGGGGGGAGGGGGAGGCTGGACGTTGGACGCGCGACCGCACGCGTTCAACCGGGGGCTGGACTCGCCGCTGCGCGCATTCCAGCGGGCGGGGGGGGGAAGCCGCAGTGCTTCCCTCCTGCGCGTCCACGAACGTCACTATGGATTGCGCGTCTGGGGGGGGGGAGCGGACGTCCTGCGTCCGCAGTGCTTCCCTCCTGCGCGTCCGCGGACTGCGTTCGCTATTTTTTTTTTTTTTTTGTCAAAAAAAATTTGGCTGCGGTGTGGCGTAATCACGCCCAGCGAGGAAAAAAATTATTTTCCTTCGCTTTTTCTCAGCATCAACTCCTTCCTCCGTCTGTGCACGCAAAAAAAAAAATTCTCTACAACTAGAAAAAAAATTGCAGAACTGGCTCTGATGACATGTTAGAACAGCGAACAAAATTGTATTATTGCCGGGGAGTTTAAATAACACAGTAGGCATAAACGGACTTCCTGGATTAGCCTGGAATGGGCGCATCTCAACAGGATGCCGCTGCAACTAAAATAACTAGTTGCTATGTTTTGTTAACAAATTAACAAAATATAATAGTACGCTAACATGTCACATATAAACAATTCATCACAGATAACATGCAACAAGAGCAAGGCAATTTCCCAAACCAACCTGCTCAATTTAGAACCCCATTCACTTTTCCTTCTAAACAATCAAGACAGAGAGCATACACAAAATTCCCATTTGATATACTTCCTCCATTTTCCAACATGTCAATTTTGTTATAAGGTTTTACGTACACAACAAAAAAGATGAAGTTCAACATCCAATTTTCATTGTCTTTCCCAAATAAACTTAGCAAGCATGGTTTTCGAAATGAAAGCAACATTATAAAACCATAGTAAATTGGTGTAAACAACTTCAGTTAAACATCAATCTTCAAAGTAAATCAAATGGATCTCTTCAGTTTCCTACTTAGTTCTTATCAATGGCAGGCCTTCTCAGTCTTTCCTAGCTTCCAGAGGTATTAGACAAGGTGACCTGCTATCCCCTTATTTATTCATCATTCTTGTTGAATGCTCGGGTAGGACTATAACCAAAAAGAGGGAAAACAAAACCCCTGAGGGAGTTACCATTGCTCATGGAGCTAGACCTATCTCTCATCTTCAATTTGTGGATGACTTTACTCTTTTAGGTAAAGCTATGGTTAAGGAAGCTTCTAATATTAAGCAAATCATTAGTTGTTTTTCTAAGGCTATCGGGCGGTTGATCAATGAAGACAAATCTAAAGTTATTTTCTTTCACTGCTCTGCTAGACAAGAATCCATGGTCTTGGATAAACTAAGATATAAGAAGACCTTTCTTCCAATCATTTATTTAGGTATTCCCATAAATATTCAAAGGTAGAAAAATAAATATTGGAATTGGTTGTTGGACAAAGTCAAGAAGAAAATTAGAAAGTGGACCAACAAGTGGCTTTCTTCTGGGGTAGAATCACCTTGGTAAAATCAGTCCTTCAAGCTATTCGTATTTATGTTTCTTCCATTTTGAATATCCCAAAGGTTGTTCTTTGAGAATTGGATCAAATCAGTCATCGTTTCCTTTGGAGTGGTACTAAGGAGAAAATAAAATGGGCCTTGGTGAAATGGGATACTTTATGTCTTCCTAAGAGTGAAGGGGGTTAGTATTATGGTATTCAATTAATAACAACAAATCTTTAGCTGCTAAATTATATTGGAGGATGTTGCATAACCCCAATTCTCTTTGGGCTAATATTCTCCGTGCTAAATATGTTGAGAAAAAAAGTCGTGAAGACCTTGTTCGCTATCAACTTCCTACCAAAGGTTCTCCCATTTTAGCAGTTCTTAAGACTGGTGAGGATTTGATAAAGAAAAAAATATTTTGGATCATTCATAATGGTCAACATGTAAATTTTTGGACAGATTCTTGGGATGGTCACAAGCCTTTGATAACTCAGTTTCTCGATTGGAGGCCTTGGATGGAGGAGCTTCACCGAGCTCATTGGATAAAGGTGGCTAATTACTGTCGGTACCATACTGGTAATTCAAAGATTGGTAGATATTGGATCCCTATTGAGGACTGGCCTATTCAAATCCCAGAAAGGCAAAGACAAGATATCCAAGGCATCCTTCATATGAGATCCCTCTCTTGGTCCCATGAAAAAGATTTTTTTGGATGGAACAACACTACTAAGGGTGAGTATTTAGTTGCTCAAGGTTATTTGAACTTATGCCATAATAATCCCAACCATTCTTCTGACATATATTCTCGATTGTGGGCTCAAAAGCTCTAGCCTAAGGTGAGGTTCTTTAATTGACTTTTATTGCCTCGAAGGGTGCTTACTAGTGAGCAACTTATGAAGCATGGTTTTCATGCCCCTTTTAGATGTGAAATGTGTGAAGAGAATGTAGAAAATATCAACCATATTTTTATTGAATGTACTTTAGCCTCTGAGTTGTGGAGGAGAATGGCCACTTTACTTGGCTTACAAGTGGTCCAATTTTTTTACTTTTGAACAGCTTTGGAGGGATTTGCCTAATCAAGAGGGTGTTGATCATTTTATTAGGCAGTTAGTTTGGATGGGTTCTACCATTCTTCTTTGGAATATTTGGAATGAAAGGAACAACCAAATTTTTTATCAAGATAGGAAGGATATTCACTATATTTGGAAAAAGACCATAGCCAACTTAGTTGAATCAGTCCATCATCTCCTTAATCACCCCCAAAACTCCCACCAAATATGGGATCAAGTGATGCAAAGATTGAATATTAAACCTTCTAAGGGTAACCAACTTAAAGGGAATGTGAGTATTAGTAATATGGATAGGAATAGAAATTGGCAACCTCCTAAGGATTTTGAAAAATTCAATACTGATGAAGCCTCTAGAGGGAACCCTAGAAAAGCCAATGTGGGAGGAATTTGTAGACTTTCAGATGGCTCCCTGGTTTTTACTTTTGCTAAGAATTTGGGTATTCTTTCCAATAACCTTGTTGAGGGGTATGGTATCCTTAGAGTCCTTCAGGAGGCTACTAAGGTTGGATGGGAAAAGGTGTTAGTTGAGTCTGAATCTCAACTTATGATTAATATCTTGAAGAATCCTTCTAAGAATCATAAGGTGGATTGGAGAATAAAAAGAATTATTGAGAAGATTCAGTTAATCTAGATGGTATGGTGGGCTTCTCAAATTATGGAAGCTCTTCTTTCTATCATTTCTTCGGATGGCTCCAGTTTCGAAGGTACCTAGTTTCTTCTTGTTTTTTTTTTTTGCTTCTCTTTGGTTCATTCAATTTTTTTTAGTTCCCTAGCTCATTCTATTCTTTATTTTGTTTCCTCTATTGATTCTTGCCTTAATAGTCTTCTGGTCTAGATAGGTCATTGTTTTGTTCATTTTTTATTTTTTATTTCTTTTTTGTTTTTTTTGTTTAGTTTTTTAAGGTGGGTGGTTTTTTTTTTTTTTTTTTTTTTTTTTGTGTTCTTTGTGTTGTTTTTTGTTGTTCTTGTGTTTTTGTTGTTTTGTTTGTTTTTTTTTTTTTTTTTTTATGTTTTTTGTTATTGTTCTTGTGTTTTTTTTTCACTCTTGTTATTGGGTTTCTCTTTGTTTGTGTTATTTCGTGTTTTTATGTGTGAGTGTTTCTATGTTTTTTGTTTTTGTTTATTGTCTGTTGTTGGTTGTTTTTTATTTTTATTTTTATTTTATTTTTTAATTTTTTAGGTTTTGGTTGAGTTTATTTTTCATGTTGTTTTTTGGGTTATGTCTTTGTAGTGTTCTGTTGTTTTTGTATTTTTTGTGTTTTGTTATGTGGTTTGTGTTGTGGTTTCTTTTATCTTATTGTGCGTGTTTGGTTGTGCTTTTGTTTTTGACACACTCAAGGAGCATGTTTTTTATTTTATTTTATTATTTTTGTTGTTATTTACTTATTTTTAAATTGGTTTTGTGTATTTTTTTGCTCCTTGAGTATGTCAATGGTGGTAGGCCAGGTCCGAGTCCTAGGCATTTTTGGTGGAATGGATACCCCTGCATCCTTGGGTCTTACCCGAAAGTGGCATCCCTTTTGGGATGTTTTCCACACAAAAAAAAAAGTAAATCAAATGAAAGTACTCTATTTTTCCATAGTATGCAATTAATGAAATCACTTTCCATTTTTATTCAATAATGACAACAGGAATTCCAACCCGTAAATACCACTAGTTGACTCTTAACTAGAATTTATAATTCAAAAAACATAATATAAAGAAAATTGTTCTTCTTCAGTGAGTTCTACCTGATAAAACAATGTCAGTATTTACACTTCCTACCTACAACTTAACCTTCCTTCATCACCTATTCTTTTCTTCTCTCCTATGCTCTTCTTTTTTCCCACAAGCTCTCTTCTTCCAAAAAATTGACTACTTTCATTTTCCTTTTACTTACAGAAATGTTGTCCTTCATTTTTGAAACTTCCACTACAAAATGATATCATGTTCTATGCTCGACACACTACTCTCCTTAGTCCATTACTAGGTATTCCAATCAAATTTTATTAAAAGCGAAGGTGAAGGAACAATAACACACAAGCTCTCATGATTGATATTTAACAAGTTGTAGAGTGGAAAAAAGGTGCACCTAGCAAGGTTAAATGAGATGCATCTATTGTTCTACTTTATCTAAGCACTACGAAAATGACACTTCAAGCAAGCATAAAATGACAAGTATATGAAAGAAATGGGTGGGTATCCTTATATTAATATAAATTTCAAATATGTAGTTAAAAAATTTCTCCTTGAGGGACCTCAATTGATAAACTCATTATAATACTCAAAGGATCAAATCCTTTTAGAAATCCAAGACACACTTGCAATGGTTTCCTCGTACTCACAATTGAAGAGCGGGCTTTTGATGCGACCGCAATGTGTTATATCATTGTTATAACTTGATGCTACTTCCTCATGTACTGTGATACCTGTATCTACACATAAGAAAATAAAATTAATTAATAGCATGTGCATATTAAGATGAAACAGTGAAGGTACATGCATCAAAGAGCTTAAAAGAGGAAAAGTGCAATAGATTATTCAAAATTTCTCCAAATGCTACCAAAAAATGGATTCATGCATATGATGTGCTCTTTAAATTATCTAATTAAAAACAATAAGTAAATTATGCTTAGATTTATGGCCATCCTGAGGTGAGCCATTTAGGCCTACAAAATACAAAAAGCATGATAACAGAAGCAAAACAACTCCATCTTGCACCAAA
Organism: Wollemia nobilis; assembly: GCA_028583015.1. Taxonomy (NCBI): domain Eukaryota; kingdom Viridiplantae; phylum Streptophyta; class Pinopsida; order Araucariales; family Araucariaceae; genus Wollemia; species Wollemia nobilis. The sequence continues at coordinate 164,590 of JAQPPZ010015014.1, read as the reverse complement.
TTTTAATAGAAAGCATATAATCTAATATAGAATATATCTATGTAAAAATAGTGGAGAAATAATGCTCCAATTTATGTCCATCATAGGATGAGCCATTTAATACTGACACAATTTTGGGGTCATCCTAGGGTGGGATGACCACCAAATATGATGGTTTTTTCTACCAATTCCTCTGGGATTGGGTCTAAACTACTCTTAGGGTTATTATAATCAAATTTTGGGATCTGATTCACTCAAATGGGTTGGTTTTGTAAATAGATTGTACATTTTGGAATCACTTGAAAACTTCCTTCGCTCGATGGAGATCTCAAGGGAAAAAACACGGTACGTTGGGGATAAATCTCAGAAGCACTTCATGGTGAAATATTTCCAAGACTCATATCTAAAATTAGGTGGAATGGATCCACTTTATAGCCCAAGAGGGCATATGGTCAAATGGGCATACAAGGCCATGTGAGGCAGCTGCCACCATTTATCTAAATATTGGCATGCGTTGGAGGGGGAAGGAATCTCTATTTTAGGCCTCCAATTTGCAACTTTGCATGAGAGTTATGCACCCTAATACTTGCATGCTTTAATGGGTGGGATAAATGGTAGTTTTTGGGTGTCATTTATCCCTCATTTGAATTTTTGAGGGTCCAACACCATGGTTGTCCCACCCAAGAATGGCTATTGGTGGTCGTCCCTAGGTGGGATGACCATGAACTATGCTTGTACTAGGGTGGGATGACCACCAATAGCCATCTGTATGGCCAAGCCTACATGGCCCAAAACCTCTCAAAAGTGGCTAGTACCACTACGTATCCTCTGAGGGTTGCCCAATGGGGCCATATGGTGTCAATTAGACCTTTTCTTAGTAGTATAATTGGATTGACATGATTTTAGTGTCCACACAACCATCTGAAATTGTTCACATCCTTTAGTGTAATGAAGCTACAACAAACATTAAAATATCATAGCAACACGAACAAAGAAGCATTTTACATGATAATAATTCTACAAGGATCAAAATCTCTTTTAATAACACAATGAAATCGCACACGACACTAGAAACATGCTTATAACAAAATATTATTTCTTTTCAAGGTACCAAACTATAATATATTTCAAAATAAACACAAGACTCCATTTCCTAGGAACTCAACAACAATAAAAATTCCATAGTCATTCATATTTTAAATCAAAATAGCCATTTCTATGCTAAGCATTCCTTAGCTAAGGGTCAACATAATTAAATTATTTTTATGCAATTCATGTTATGCATTCTCCATGAAAGAAGCACACATTCATGTTGCTTCCAAATACTTCATCGGTTAACCCATCACATAATTTCTCGTGGACTTTCCCTTTCTTGGTGACCAATTCTTTCTACCACCCATAGCAACTCTTTTCCTACAAAAAGTGATGTTCCATTAGCAACATATTATTCTTTCATAAACCAAATTTACAAGGATGTTAGCATGATAGGATGATCAATCAATCCACTACATAATTCCATTAAAAATACATAATTTTCCATGATAAATACGTAGATAGATTGTCCACCATATTTTTTAAAAATAGTACTAATACATCATGAAAACAAAAGCAAATTCCATCATCTTCTCAAAAGTAACAGTAGCACATCATGAAAACATAAGCAAACCATAAAGCCAAGTATTGGCCAAGGGAGTATCATGACATACTCCCATATTAGGCTAAACATAGTTCTTTGTGTCTCCCAAGTTTTACTTTTTTAAAAGTAAGTAGTTACAAATATATGATTCCGTATGTCTACTACCTTCTCCCAAGTAGCATTCCTTTCAAAATATCGATCGTAATAATTGTCATGTTTTTTATTCTCTCTGACTTATTCCATCAAGTTTAAATGGAAATGGGATAAGACAACAATGTGTTTCCTTCTACTTAAGGTGTCTTCTACCTTATTCTCTTTACCTTTTATATACTCAATACTAAAATTGTATTCCGCACGAAACTCCATCCATCTTCTCTACCTAGCATTGAGTAGAGGTTGAGTAAAATTATATTGCAGACTCTGATGATTAGTCCTTAGTTCAAAATATCTTTCTACGAGAAAGTGTCACTAAATTTTGAGTGTAAACACTATATCTTCCATCTCTAGATCATGATTTGCATTATTATTGTCATGTATTTTCAACCTTATGGATCCATAGGCAACCACTGAACCATCCTAAGATAGTACTCCTCCCAAATCCTCCATAGATGCATCTATACATACAAATATACTTCCCTGGGGTTCATGTATCTTTAATATAGGAGGTATAGTGAGATTTTATTTAAGTAGTTCAAAAGCTTCTTTACACTTATCAGACCATATGAACTCCTTTCCATTCCTTTGTAGGTTAGTTATAAGTGTAGTAATATTGGCATAATATTTAACATATCACCTATAGTATCTAGTTAAACCCATGAAACTTCTAACTTTTGTCACATTAGTCGATGGCTAGCTCAGAATAGCCTCAATTTTCTTAATATCCATTGTGATCCCATATACTAACACAATATGAACCAAATATTGTACTCTTATCACAAAAAAATCACTTTTAGATAAATTCCCAAATAACCGATTTTCCTTTAATAGCTCTAGCACAATTTTGATATGTCGGTCATGTTCAACTTTATTTCAAAAATATATCAATATGTCATGTAGGAATAACAAAATAAACTTGTCTAGTTGCTTCCTAAAGATGATATTCATCAAATTCATGAATGTGGTAGGTGCATTCGTTAAGCCAAATGGCAAGATAGTAAATTTATAATGCCCATATCGGGTCTTAAAAGTTGTCTTATGTGTATTCACATATCGTATCCTCATTTGATGGTATTCACATTTCAAACTAATCTTGGAAAATATTGTGGCACCCTTGAGTTTATCAAAGAGATATTCAATCCTAGATAAAGGATATCTATTTTTGATAGTTGCTTTATTTAACATCCAGTAGTCAATGCATAATATTAAATAACCATCCTTATTTCTCATAAATAATACTGGTGCACCCCAAGGTGATACACTTGGTCTTATTAGTCCTTTCTCCAACAAACCTTGAAGTTGAATTCTCAATTCTTGTATTTCAATGGAATTTATTCTATATGGATACCTATGAATAGTCTCAGTCCCTAGTTGAAGTTCAATAGAAAAGTCAAATTCTCTTGGGGATGTAATCCAAGTAAATATTCCAAAAATACATCCTTAAACTCTCGTAGAATAGGGCATCTCCCAAAAATTTCTTCTTTATTTTCCTCCTTCAATTCATTGATCTTAAATGTATCTACCATCCCTCCTTTTATAATGGCTTTATTAAGTTGCAATGTCATAAAATATATGTGGTTTAAAATACCCTTGTAAGCTTTTCACTTTACAAACCATCCCATCAACATTTGTATATTCAATCCAACGGTCTTGAAAATTAATCACTACCTTATGCACTTGTAGCAAGTCCATTCCTATTACCACATCAAAGGCATGCAATGGAGTAACATGTAAGCATCCTATGGTTGTTTCACTAGGCAAAGTGATGACCACCCTAGGATAGCATTGACTTACGAAGTAGGTTGGTCCTAAACTATACTCAACTTTCCACCCATGTGTCAAAAAATTTGGCCTTTCAGATATTTGATTAATTAAGCTAGTGGAAATAAAACTGTTAGTAGCACCACTATCAAATAATATTCTAACATTTCTACCAAAAATTTTACGTTTAATTACCAAAGGAATGGTATGTCCATCCAAGTTTGGATTTCCTATAGTTGCGTATATCTTGTGTGCTAGTTCCTTAGGTGTATTTTTCCTATTCATAAGTTCTTTTCCTTTTGTACTCATCCTTGCTCTTTGTGAACAATTAGTGGCATAATGAGCTCTTTTACATAGAAAAAATCCTTCATTGGGTATCATATGTTCTTTTCATTTTAGTTCTCTCATTGTTTCCTCTTCCTTGGGTAATTTATTCTATCCCTATGGTGATTTATTACCACCATTTCCATGATTACCTCATTTGTGCTTCCTTCCTTGAAACCTTATTTTGAACTTCTCTTGCTTACTGTCTTCTTTACCATCTTTATTAGGAGTGCTCTTAATAGCTTGTTCATGCTCCCATTTCATGAAATTTGAACTATTTCTCTTTCTTACTGCCTCTTTGCACTACTCATCTAGTCCCTCATAGTCAAATTAGGGTTTAAGGTATGTCTCAGCTTTTATTGACAACTCATAAGCATTTTGCAATGTTCTAGGTTCTCGTGTATCCACTTCTTGACCTATCTAAGGATCTATTCCTAGTATAAACTTATGGATATTTATTTTCTAATTATAAGTAGGTGCATATTTCACCAACATAACAAATATTTGATAATATCTTTCCACGGTCCTTATTCCCTAATGAAGTTTAGTGAAATCATCATACTTTTGGGAATAGAAATATTTCATAAGAAACATTTATTTGAAGGCTTTAACAAACTCTTCTCACTTGAAATAAACTTTAGCTCCCATATTATGTTCTTCGCTAATGGTTTCCTACCAGGCTAAACCATATCCTTATAGATACAACGTATAATAAGATTTTCAAGTTCCTGAAGAAAAATTCTTCATAATGCAGTAAGTATCTATCTCCTTTAACCAAGCCTTGATCTTATCCTCATATTCCTCATCATTAAACTTGGAATACTTCAGATTTTTTATTTCCTTGACCAGCTCATTCTCTAATCGAATCCTAGCCATATGTGCCTTAGTGATTGATTCATCCACTTATCCCCTTCTTGGATTAGTAGATTGTGTAGACACTAAAATCATGTAAAATCGATTAGGAGACCAAAAGCATTGGCTATTATGACATCATATGGCCCCTTGGGCAACCCTTATAGGTTACACAGTGGTCCTAACCACTTTTGGAAGGTCCTACCCCACTTTTTGGAATGTTTGGACCATATAGGCTTGACCATCCCACCCTGGGATGGTCACAGGTCATGACCATCCCACCTAGGGATGGTCATAGGCAACCATCCCTCGGTGGGATGGCTAGGGTCTTTGACCCCCAAAAATTCAAATTTAGACCAAATGGCACCCAGATACTGCCATTTAATGCACTTATTCAAACATTCTAGTGGGATGGCACATAACTCATGAAACATTACATATTGAAGGCCAAAAAGGGAGATTACTTCCCCCTCCAATGCATGGTGATATTTAGGATAAATGGCGACCCTTGCCTCGCATGGCCTTGTATTTCCATTTCCCCTATGCAATCTTGGGCTATAAAGTGGATCAATTTTCCCCTCAATTATAAATATGATTTTTGTGACATATGCAATAAAGAGCTGCCAATATTTCCCCTCAACTTTTATGCATTTTCCATCAAAATATCTACCTAGAGAAGGAGGTTCTTGAGTGATCCAAGAGGTATTATTTTTTATAAAACCTGATAAATTGAGTGAATTCCATACCCATTTTATGACAACACCCCTCAGAGAGACCAATCCCTTTAGGAATTAGTAGCAGAAAATTAGTAGATCTGGTGGCCATCCCACCCTAGGGCGACCCCCAATCTATGAGAGTCACCACTATCCCTACCCAATATGGCAATGGATTGGAACACTTATTTTCCATTATTTTTACATAGGAATATTCTAGGATAGTTCAAGAATATATTTTTCAAATTTGGTTTAGTTTGGAGATATATTGGATGAGTTATCACAGTTTTAATATGTTGCAGGTTTAGGTGGATCACCCAGGAATGGCCACAAATGTGTGATTAATTTGAAAATATTTTTATATGGGTTCATTATAAATCTTATTTTGTATATGCTATCAAACTTTGGTGTAATTTGGAGATGTTTAGGATCAGATATCCCATTTTGTGTTTTGTAGGCTTAATCGGCACACCCCAAAATTGTCACACATTCAACTGCAATTTATTTGTTTTTTTTAAGTATATCATTCCAAAATAAAATTTTATACATGAGTATAATATTTTGAATCATTTGGATAATTTTTGGATAGTTTATTGCATATTTCCCCTTTCTAGTCTATCATTGCATATTTCGCTTTGCATGCTTCATAATCTGCACTTGCTACTAACAAATCAGGTTTCCTTGTGTGTAGGTGTAGGTATAACAATGCATAATGAAGGAGCATAGGATCATAATATCAAAGAAACAAAGTAGTGGGATCATAGGCCCACCCACTTCAATCGTGGGTATGAGGAAGAACGTTGAAAGTGCACCTAGAGTTATTGAAAGGATTTGATCCTTGGGCACCATTTGTAATGAGTGTATCAATCTAGAGCCCTCAAGGGGATATTTGTGTAACCATGATTTGATCCATAAAATAATAAATAAAACTTCATTTCTTGCACTTATTTGCTTAATCATGCTTACTTGAATGTGCCTTTTGTAGTGCTTGATCAATACTAGTGATATATGCATCTCATTTAACATTGTTAGGTGCACCATTTTTCCCTCACTTTAGTGGCGATCATGATGGGACTCTATCCCGATTGATTTGGTTAATTTTTTACCCATTTTTTTCTTTTAAAATGTTGTAGGAATTGGTCATTCTGGTTTGAAATGGCCCTGGAATTGCTAACTGTCCCACCCAGGGATGGCCACACAACCATCAATCTATAGTTGCTCTAGATACTATTGTGTGCCTACCTGCACCTCAAAAATATTTGGGTGCATTTTTTGAGCATCCATTATACTCAATGCTTAATTTTATGGTCATTTTAGGGCTCCTCAACCCATTCTAAGTGTTTTATTTTCATGCCCCATTAAACTTGATAACAAGATTTTTCCAACCCATTCATTTCGGTTTAAATTTCCACATAGTTATAAACTTATCAAGGAAACCTATAAATATCTCTAATATTTGGGAGATACCAATATTTACACACATATTTAGTTTTAATTAAATAAAATATGTACACAATATCCTCCATTCTATAATTATAATATAGTTTGAGGCTTAAGGGAAAGAACAAGTTTTAACATAATTTCCTATGCACCTATTTTGAGCTCTTTCAAACATAACACAAGCATAACCATAAACTCTTTTTTTATTATTATTTTTCTATCAAATTAAACCCTTTTCTTTTCTCACCTTACTTCATTTATATTTCATGTTTACAAACTCTTTTCACATATTACAATAAATCATAGTCTCCAATACAAATTGCTTGAGTAAAAACATAAATTTATTTTAACTCCATCCTTGCCACCAGCAAAACAATTTACCACGCTAAATTTTATCTACAAGTTTAGCCATTGACTAACATATATCCATGGAAATTCATTAAGCCTACAACTTGAGAATAATAACACAACCCAAAGTATATGATATTTTATTAAAGAGCTATTGATCCCAACATATGTCGATATCATAAAGTGGTAATAGAAAGAAGGGATTAACTATCTAGGTACCAAGGAATCATTCTAACCACATCGTAAGTTCCTCATTGTCTTCACATAAACTGAGAAATGAAAGATTATAAATTTTGGCATTTTTCCCATGACTTGGGCTTAACTAGATTTGCTCCTTTGTGTATGAAATTCATAGATGGATTTCTAACGATCTTAACCTTTCTAAGAAAAATAATTTACCTGTATACATATATGTAAATATGGATCTCGACAACCTAGGCTCGATACATTTGCCAACTTAATTTGCACAACTCCATAAGTATGGTTTTTAACTCTACACTATAGGTAATGGTTGCACTTTCACTAAACAAAACAAAAGAGTACTTATTACTTTTACCCATCATACCCAGTATTCAAACCATTGAATCAATGAAACATTAATCCTTTTGAATGGAATTCACATGGATAGTAAATACAATATTTTCATAAATCATAAGCCACAACTGGATCATGTGTAATAAAATTATACACAAAATCATTACTTAAAAATGCCATTCTAGAATTAGAAAAGACCATAAAAAAGTTTTGCTAGTATAGCAATATTTCAAAAAAAAATCACTTTTATAAGAATAAACATCAATTGTAGGTTTAAAATTTGAGTTTAGGATATGAATAGAACACAAACCAAAACTGAACAAGGTGACAACCCAAGTCTAATTTACACACATTACAGTGACTGCAACACAATATGCTTCAGATATTCAAATTTTTTTGGACTAGTTTGAACTGCAACTTTTTCTAGAATGCAATTACATGAAGGTAAATATTGTAAAACTTTTAGTTTTCTTTTCAAACTTCTCAGCAGCTTCAATTTCCTAATCAGCCATTGTTAGGCTCAAAATCCTTCCTCACACAACTAGCTGAGAATCCACTCTCTGGAGTTGAAGTGCCTAAACCTTCCAAAGGTTGCCCAACTCTTCCAAAATTTCCACTGCCGCATAACCTTATTCACATTGTTCACCCTTTCTTCCCCCTCTACCAATCATTCCATACATTTTTTCTTCTTCCTTTTCCAGACAATTTCCTCCAAACACAGGTTTTCCACTACATCCAATAGGATTGTTTTCAATTTACACTTCCTCCTTTCCTGATTTGTGGTTAAGGAGATGATCAAAATCATAATGAAATCAAACACCTTGCATCAATGTGGTTAATATGACCACTATTCCATGCAACGTTTGTCCATATCATGATGAAGAAAAAACATTTATTTTTATATTGCATATTGCTTCCACATAAGCATAGTTCTAATTATCTATTTTAAAATAAAATGCAAACATAATATTTTCCCACCTTAATGATTAATGTCCATAGAAACTCACTTGCATTCAAAATTCTTAAAACCATACACACATCCATTTATCTACATTCCCATATTATATCTATTTATTTTAATATTAAACTATATGTATATTAAAATAATTAATGGCTCCCATCATAATTACCACTCATACCAAACACAAAATCTGAACAAACATAGAATCTATATGATCTACAAGTATACGAGCATCCATGTACTCGTGATCTGAATCATCACTTTCCTTATCACCTTATTTTTCAACTAATTTCTCTTCCTCATCAAATTTGAACCTGGTCCTACATTCATAGTAGCTATCAGCATTACCACAATCCACAAGAAAAGTTAAAATTATTACCAATTTACTTATTTTCAATATCTGTGTTAGGAGGGTCATTACATCCTCTCCCACTTACAACAAACATAGTCCCTATATTTTTTTTACAATATTAGATAAGAAATATATTGCATATAGATTTAATAAATGCCAAAGTAACCAAATAAATCCATTGTTTCTATTTAACACACAATTATTCCATTCATCATAATCACTATGGAATCACAATTACTCACATTTGGCATATAGCTAAATCATATATTTTTTTTTTATTTGTGGAAAACATCCCAAAAGGGATGCCACTTTCGGGTAAGACCCAAGGAGGCAGGGGTATCCATTCCGCCAAAAACGCCCAGGACTCGGACTTGGCCTACCACCTTTGACATACTCAAGGAGCAAACAAACACACAAAACCAAATTAAAAAAAGTAAATAACAACAAAAATAATAAAATAAAATAAAAAACATGCTCCTTGAGTGTGTCAAAACCAAAAGCACAACCAAACACGCACAATAAGATAAAAGAAACCACAACACAAACCACATAGAAAAACACAAGAACCACATAACAAAACACAAACAAGACAAAAACAACATAACACTACAAAGACATAACCCAAAAAAACATGAAAAATAAACACAACCAAAACCTAAAAAATAAAATAAATAAAATAAAAATAAAAACAACCAACAACATACAATAAACAAAAACAAAAAACATAGAAAACACTCACACATAAAAAATGAAATAACACAAACAAAGAGAAACCCAAGAACAAGAACGAAAAAAACACAAGAACAATAACAAAAAACATAAAAAAAAAAACAAAACAACAAAAACACAAGAACAACAAAAAACAACAAAAAACAACACAAACAACACAAAAAACACAAAAACAAAAACAAAACAAAAGAACCCACCCACCTTAAAAAACTAAACAAAAAAACAAAGAAGACAAAAGAAAAAAAAAATGAACAAAACAATGACCTATCTAGACCAGAAGACTATTAATGCAAGAATCAACAGAGGAAACAAAATAAAGAATAGAATGAGCTAGGGAACTAAAAAAACTGAATGAACCAAAGAGAAACAAAAAAAAAAACAAGAAGAAACTAGGTACCTTCGTAACTCGGAGCCATCCAAAGAAATGATAGAAAGAAGAGCTTCCCTAATTTGAGAAGCCCACCATATAGGAGGGTGGCCATAACAAGTAAGATCACCTTTGTCCAAAGCCCAATTAGCTAAAGCATAAGCACTCTTGTTTTGATCTCTGACCACATGATTGTAATCAACTTTCAAAAATCCCATCCGGATTAACCGAATCTTCTCAATAATTCTTTTTATTCTCCAATCCACCTTATGATTCTTAGAAGGAGTCTTCAAGAGATTAATCATAAGTTGAGAGTCGACTCAACTAACACCTTTTCCCATCCAACCTTAGTAGCCTCCCGAAGGCCTCTAAGGATACCATACCCCTCAAGCAAGGTTATTGGAAAGAATACCCAAATTCTCAGCAAAAGTAAAAACCAGGGAGCCATCTGAAAGTCTACCAATTCCTCCCACACTGGCTTTTCCAGGGTTCCCTCTAGAGGCTCCATCAGGATTGACTTTTCCAAAATCCTTAGGAGGAGGTTGCCAATTTCTAGTCCTATCCATCTTACTAATACTCACATTCCCTTTAAGTTGGTTGCCCTTAGAAGGTTTAATATTCAATATTTGCATCACTTGATCCCATCTTTGGTGGGAGTTTTGGGGGTGATTAAGGAGTTGATGGACTGATTCAACTAAGTTGGCTATGGTCTTTTGCCAAATATAGTGAATATCCTTCCTATCTTGATTAAAAATTTGGTTGTTCCTTTCATTCCAAATATTCCAAAGAAGAATGGTAGAACCCATCCAAACTAACTGCCTAATAAAATGATCAACACCCTCTTGATTAGGCCAATCCCTCCAAAGCTGTTCAAAAGTGAAAAAATTGGACCACAGTAAGCCAAGTAAAGTTGCCATTCTCCTCCATAGCTCAGAGGCTAAAGTACACTCAATAAAAATATGGTTGATATTTTCTACATTCTCTTCACACATTTCACATCTAAAAGGGCCATGAAAACCACGCTTCATAAGTTGCTCACAAGTAAGCACCCTACGATGCAATAAAAGCCAATTAAAGAACCTCACCTTAGGCCAGAGCTTTTGAGCCCACAATTGAGAAAATATGTCAGAAGAATGGTTGGGATTATTATGGCATAAGGTCAAATAACCTTGAGCAACCGAATACTCACCCTTAGTAGTGTTGTTCCATCCAAAACAATATTTTTCATGGGACCAAGAGAGGGATCTCATATGAAGGATGCCTTGGATATCTTGTCTTTGCCTTTCTGGGATTTGAATAGGCCAGTCCTCAATAGGGATCCAATATCTACCAACCTTTGAATTACCAAGTATGGTATCGACAAGTAATTAGCCACCTTTATCCAATTAGCTCGATGAAGCTCCTCCATCCAAGGCCTCCAATCGGGAAACTGAGTTATCAAAGGCTTGTGACCATCCCAAGAATCTATCCAAAAATTTGCATGTTGACCATTATGAATGATCCAAAATAATTTTTTCTTTATCAAATCCTCACCACTCTTAAGAACTGCTAAAATGGGAGAACCTTTGGTAGGAAGTTGATAGCGAACAAGGTCTTCAGGACTTTTGTTCTCAATATATTTAGCACGAAGATTATTGGCCCAAAGAGCATTGGGGTTATGCAACATCCTCCAATATAATTTAGCAGCTAAAGCTTTGTTGTTATTAATTGAAGACCGGAATCCTAACCCCCCTTCACTCTTAGGAAGACATAAAGTATCCCATTTCACCAAGGCCCATTTTCTTTTCTCCTTAGTACCACTCCAAAGGAAACGATGACTCGATTTGATCCAATTCTCGAAGAAAAGCCTTTGGGATATTCAAAATGGAAGAAACATAAATAGGAATAGCTTGAAGGACTGATTTTACCAAGGTGATTCTACCCCCGTAAGAAAGCCACTTGTTGGTCCACTTTCCAATTTTCTTCTTGACTTTGTCCAACAACCAATTCCAATATTTATTTTTTTGCCTTTGAATATTTATGGGAATACCTAAATAAGTGATTGGAAGAGAGGTCTTCTTATATCTTAATTTATCCAAGACCATGGATTCCTGTCTAGCAGAGCAGTGAAAGAAAATAACTTTAGATTTGTCTTCATTGATCAACCGCCCAAGTAGCCTTAGAAAAATAGCTAATGATTTGCTTAATATTAGAAGCTTCCTTAACTCGTAGCTTTACCTAAAAGGGTAGAGTCATCCACAAATTGAAGATGAGAGATAGGTCTAGCTCCATGAGCAATGGTAACTCCCTCAAGGGTTTTGTTTTCCCTCTTTTTGGTTATAGTCCTACCCAAGAATTCAAGCAAGAATGATGAATAAATAAGGGGATAGCGGGTCACCTTGCCTAATACCTCTGGAAGCTGGGAAAGACTGAGAAGGCCTACCATTGATAAGAACTAAGTAGGAAACTAAAGAGATACATCCCATAATCCAATCCATCCAATCCTTAGAGAAACCAAATTGCCTCAAAACTTTGATAAGGAAGTGCCAATCCACTCTGTCATAAGCTTTGGATAAGTCTAACCGGATGAACATAGAAGGAGAATTTTGCATATCCATGGAATGGATGGCTTCCCGAGCAAGAACTATCTCATCTACTATTTGACGTCCTTCCACATATCCCCCTTGCTCTGGGGAAATAATCTTATGCAAAAGAGGCTTCAACCTTTCTGCCATGATTTTAGTAATAATTTTGAGAAGAACATTACATAAAGCAATAGGTCTAAAAGCTGAGATATGATCAACCTCTTGAGCTTTTGGAACAAGAGTAATATAAGTTTTATTGATAACCTTCAAAATTTCTTTGGATTTCCTGGCTTCTTCCACCACCTCTAATAAATCAACATGAAGGATATCCCAGAACTCTTGGTAGAACTCAATAGGAAAACCATCAAGACCTGGGGTTTTCCTTTTTGCATTTTAAAAACTACTTGTTGAAGCTCATTGATAGTAACAGGAGCAAGTCAAAATAGAGTTCTCCTCAGAAGTGATAAGAGAAGGGATTGCTTGAAGAACATTTTGTTGTGAAGTCGAGTCAAGAGGAGTAGCAGCAAAAATATTGGAAAAGTAATCAACAACAATAGAGTTCATGCCATCCCAAGTATAAACAACATCTCCAGAATCTGATTTTAAGGAAGAAATAAAGTTGTGAGATCTTCGAGCTAGAAGAGATTTGTGGAAGAAATTTGTGTTTCGATCTCCTTCTTTGAGCCATTGAATTCTAGATTTTTGCTTCCATAAGATTTCTTCTCTTTTTTCCCATTCCTCTAACCGAGTTGTGAGTTTAATTTCATCTGCACTTCTCTTCTCTCGTGAGGCCATCTAAACGGATTTTCTTATTCAAATTTTCAAGATGAGCAATAACTTCATGTTTTTTTTTATGAACATCCCCAAACTCTTTCCAGTTCCAAGTCTTGATTTTGGATTTAATGTATTGCAGTATTTTGGCAAAATAGAACATCTTAGTCCCATGCCTAGGTTTACCTTCCTTCCACCATTGTTGCACACGAGGTCTCGAATGAAATGTCTCTAAGCCACATTAATTGAAAATGAAAAGGAGAGAAACTCACATTGGTTTTCCACATTTCCACCATGACCGGCCAATGATCCGAACCAAGCATTATTAAGAGTCTTCACTTTAGGAATGTGACCATGGATTAAGAAATTTTTAGAGAGCAAAAACCTATCCAATCTCTCCATTATACAAGCTAAGCCTTGCCTTCTATTAGACCAAGTCATAAGGCCATTATCTGGTTGGATATCCACAAGATGGAGGTTTGCAATATATTCGCTCATGAGGTCAGTACTTTTGTCCAAATTTCTATTTCCCCCCTTTTCTCATCCAGAGAGAGGATGGTATTGAAATCTCCTCCGATCAAGATCCAAGATTTAGGAAAATGAGAGATAATATGAGTAATATCCTTCCACTGTCTTCTTTTTTCCTCCAAAGAAGTCGGGGCATAAACAAGAATGCAGAGCATAATCTGGTTGGAATGTCTACTTTGAATAGCTATAGCCAACAAACCCCAACTGCCAACCATATGGTGAATAACTACCTCTTTTGGGTCCCAAAGACAAGCAATGCCACCCGAAGTCCCTTGGGAACTGAGGGAAACCACTTTTCCAACTGGCCAAATTTTATTGGCAATTAAGTCCATATCCTCCATTGACATCTTTGTTTCTTGAAGGAAAACAAGATGTGGATGATTTATCTGAATCATTCTTCTAATTTCATTTTGTTTTGAAAGACTCCCTTTGAGTCCTCTAATATTCCAAGTGATGATCTTCATTAATACCAGGGCTAAAAATGTTGGGAAGGGCATTAATCTTACCTTCCTCTACAAGCTTTTCACCTTCTTTTACCATATGATATTGATTGGTCTTGCGACCTACTTTTTGATTAGAATCCATCTTCAATTTTTTTTCCCTGTTTCTTGACTTATTCCAATTGAATCTGAGATGGCTTCTAACCTTGAAGAATGCTCATACACAGCCAAAATTTTACTAGATGGTTCAATGGAGTCTATATTGGGACTCGCATTATTTGAAGTTTTGACATTTGAAATATTGTTTTTCTTGTGTAAATTTTCTCCTTTTTTTTCTCGTTGAAAACCTTTGATTTGTTGGTTTGTCTCTTGAGTTCTTTCCTTCATATTTAAATTGTGTTTCTAAGATTTCAGTTTCCATTATTTCCTCTTCCTCACTTGGGACATCATTTGTGGAAAGGATTTCAAACATATTAGCAAATGACTTTGATTGATCCTTCATTACTGGTTTTTTTCGAGTGTTCTTCTTCTTAGGTATTTGGAAACTTGCTGAGTTTATATCTTCTTTCTTTTGATCAGGAATTTTATTTGGGCAAGCACTGGCCAAATGACCATATTCATGGCAAATTCTACAACGAAAAGGAATGTTCTCATAGTCCACTACTTGCTCCCAAGTGTCTTCCCCAAATTGTAATGTGATATTTTTAGGTAGGGGTTTGTCAAAATCCATTAAAACACAAATTCGAGCATAAATAATATGTTCAAAATTTTGAGTACAATCAGCAATCATCATAAAAGTTCCTAAAGAGTTTCCAATTGAAGAAAAAATAGTAGGATTCCAAAATTCAATAGGGAGGCCAAAGAGTCTAACCCACACGGGAGCTATAGAAGGCATCTCTTCTTCCGCTTTAAATTTAGTATGCCAGGGCTTCATGAAAAGCCCCGCCCTTCCAAAAAACCAAGGACCCCCTTGAAAAGTTTTCTCTCTATCTTCATTATTAGCAAATAAAACAAGAAAATAACCATTTGGATAAATAGAGATTTGTAACTCACCTTTAGTTTTCCAGCTTTTTGCAGCCCAGACTTTGAAAGCAGATAGACTCGGACGAAAACCCACGAACCGACAAATTAGTCCTCTTTTTTCCAAATCTTCAATGCCAGTCTGAATGTTACCCATATCAAGCTTAACAATAGGAGTTCCATCAGCTGCTTTAAGACATCCTGACTCCGTTTTCCTGGGATCAATCTTAGGCATTCTTAGAGGTTTATGAGAAGCCCTAATATTGATATTAGCATTGGGCTGAGGCTGTCCACCACGAAGGGCATCCCTAAAATTCATTTTTGGGACCGAGTCTTCAAAATTCTTACCCTTGATAGGGGTTTTCACAATAGAATTATTTTGTGGGTGCACCTTAGCACCAGATTCACTTGAGATATGAGCCATTTTTTGATCAATCGCTTGAAACTTATTTTGTGGTCTCTTTAATCCTTGCCCTGGACGTCGTGGAAAGGTATGGTTTTCACTTTTCTTTTGTGCAACAAATTGGAAGCCATTGTCACTCAAGTTCGCAGTATGATCTAGTTGAAAGACAAATTTCTAACCCATCTTGTATCCCCTGCAACATTTCCTGCTAAAATATTGAGCATAAACCACAAAAATATTGGCCGCTAGGGCCCGAAGGCCCTAAAAACCAACCTCTGGAGCTGCTTGCACTCAACCCAGATGAAACCCTCGCATAGCCGCTTGCCAAATATATCGTTCACACATAGGGATGCGCTAGGATCTGTGTTGCTCCAAATGATATGAAAATTGGTGGAGACGTTCTAGGGTTTTTCAGGCATCTACCCTCAAAATTTCAGCTCAATCCGAGTTCGGATGAGTGAGATATGGCCAAAACGAGTTCGGCAGTTTGGGCAGTCCTACGAAAAACGTCTAGCTAGCTAAATCATATATCATGTCGTATTGTATTCATTCAAAACATACACTATCATATGACCAATATCACTTTGCTAAAGTAACACAAACCTCATACAAGCTACTCTACTCAGTATTTAATTTTGTTTTACAAATATACATATATCATCAAATCACATAAAAGTGTTAGAAATTCTAAATCTACTCAAATAGATAAGAAATTTGATGTTGCATATATGCCATGTCTTCCCACGTGGTGTTTCTATTTGAATAGGGGTACCACTGGAGTATTTAATTTTTTATGCAAATATAAATATATCATCAAATCACATAATTTTTTTGGAAATTCTAAATCTACTCAAAAATATAAGAAAATTGTTGTTGCATATCTTCCACATCTTTCCACGTGGCATTTATGTTTGAATAGTGGTTCCACTAGACCCAACATTGCTTTATATTCCTATTCCTCATGTTCTTGGTTCTAATACCAAGTATCTGAATAGGTCGAATTTCAATTTTGAGTGGTTCAATCATCTACAATTTAGACACATCCAAGACATGAGTGGGATCAGAAATATATTTTCTAAATAGGGACACATGGAAGACATTGTGAATTTTGGACAGTTTTGATGGTAGAGCAAGTCTGTAAGCAACAGGGCTTATTATGTCCATAATTTTAAATGGACATACATATCAGGAGTCTACTTTAGAATATTTTATAGAACTTTTAGTTGGTTTTACCCATAATAATACCATATCTCATACAAAATATTCCCTCGATGTCATTTTAAGGTTTGCATAGCTCTTTTGGCGATCTGCGACCTCTTTCAGCTTTTGATGAATTCTTTTCAATTGTTCTTCCATTTATTTTACTATTTCTAGTTTGATCACTACCCTATCCCGTGAATTATCCCAATACAAGGGAATTCAACACCTCCTTCCATATAGGGCTTCGAAATGTGTCATACCTAGTGTTGCATGATAATATTTATTATATGCAAACTCCACTAGGTATAAGTAGTCTTCCCACTTTGTATACCGATCCATGCAGTACATTCTTAACATATCTTCTAGTACCTGGTTTACTCTTTCAGTCTACCCATCAATATCAGGATGATAAGTAGTACTAATATTCAATTTTATTCCTAATACCTCATGCATTGCCTACCAAAATTTAGATATAAAATGAGAATCTCTTTCAAATATTATAACTTCTAGAAAACCATGTAGTCTTACCACTTCCCTAGAAACTTTACTCGCTACTACAGGAGCATCATATTGCACATTTCCTAGTATAAAATGTTCTACCTTGGTTAGCTTATCCACTATTACCAAGATTGTGTCATGCCTAAACCTTGTTTTAGGCAATCCCACTATAAAATCCATTGATACCACGTACCATTTTTGTGTAGATATCTCATGTGGGTATAGCTTTTCAACTGGATGTAAATTTTTCAATTTCAATTTTTGAAACTCTAAACATCTAGCCACATAGTTGGTGATATATTTTTCATTCTTGGTCAAAAATAAGTTTTGCTTAAATTCTCATACATTTGTGTCCCTCTCGGATGGGCTGAATAAGGCGTATTATGCACTTCCTTAAGGATTTTTTCTTTCAACCCTCCTGAGTTTGGAACTACCAATATATTTTTATAAATTAGTAGATCATCTATGATCACAAATTTTGTAACCTTTTCAAATTATTGTTCAATATAAACCTTACAAGATTGGCAAAATTTATCCTTTTCTTGCAATACTTCAATTTGATCTAACATATCATATTGGCATATTGTCATTGTAGTAATGCACTCTCTCCTACTCAGGGCATATGCTACCTTATTCTCCTTACCCTTGATATAATCAATTCCAAAATCGCACTCATATAAAAATTCCATCCGACGTCTTTTTCTGGCATTCAATAAGGGTTGAATGAATATATACCTCAAACTCTGATGATCTATTTTCATTTCAAATGGTTTTCCTAATAAATAGTATCTCCAAATTTTTAGGGCATGAACAATCGCTGCCAACTCCAAATAATGAGTGGCATAATTTACCTTGTGTCTCTTAAGCTTCCTTGACTCATAGGCAATAATCACATCACCTTGGGTCAAAACTCCTCCTAACCCTTCAATTGATGCATCTGTGCACACTGTATACTTATTATCAAGATCAGGTAATTACAAGATCAGTGCAGATATCAAATAGTATCTCAAAACTTAAAAAGCTTCTTCACATTATTTTGTCCACTTAAAGGCTTTACCTTTTCTTTGGAGATTTGTAATAGTTTATATGATTCTTGAAAATCCTTTGAAAAATCACCTATAATACCCTACAATATGCATAAAAATTTATACCTATATCACATTAATCGGTGTTACTCATTCAATTATTACTTCAATTTTCTTGGTATCTACTACAATCCCTTCTACGAAGATGATATGATCCAAATATTATAATTGCAGTATAAAACTCATATTTTTATAACTTTCTATAAAGTTGATTCTTTTGCATAATCCCAAGTACAGTTCTCATATGTTAATCATGTTCCTCCTTGTTCTTGGAATAGATCACTATATCATCCAAAAATACAAGCACAAACTGGTCCAACTGCTCTCTAAAGATGTTATTCATGATATTCATGAACATGACTAGGGCATTAATCAATCCAATAGGTAGAACAGTAAATTGAAAATGTCTATAACTTGTTCTAAATGTCATTTTAGAAGTGTCTTCTTCTCGTATTTACAATTGATGATAGCCAGAACATAAGTCTATCTTTGATAAAATGGTTGCTCCTCTCAATTGGTCAAACAAATCATAAATTCTAGGTAATGAATACCAATTTTTGATAGTTTCTTTATTCAAAATTTGATAATCGATGCATGATGAGCACCAAAAATGCTCATTTTATATACACGGTTAAGAAGAATTAACACTGGTTCAATTAGCATATGAAATGTATTTTATATAACTTATGCATATAATTGATAGAAAATCCGGTATTATGCTTGATTGGTGTTTTTAGTGGGAAATGTGTATAAATGCAAGTATTGGTACTAATATGGTGTTTTCCAGTCTACATCCACTTGGACCCGGCATACTTCTGCTTATAGAGACTAAGGCAAGAGAGTACGCACCTTCCTCTTCAAGGAAGGCGCCCAACAGAAGTAGGCACCTTCCAACAACCAGAAGGCACCCACAGAAGACAAGCACCTCCCTACAACCAGAAGGTACCAATGGAAGACGAGCGCCTCCCTGCAATCAGAAGGCATCAACGAAAGAAGAGTGCCTCCCTACAACCGGAAGGCACCGATAGAAACAAGTGCCTTCCTACAACCGAAAGGCACCCACAGAAGACGAGTGCCTCCCTACAACCGAAAGGCACCAATGGAAGACGAGTGCCTCCCTGCAACCAGAAGGTGCCAATGGAAGAAGAGTGCCTCCCTACAACCGGAAGGCGCCTCCATGCCTTCATACTTTGCAAGATTTACCAAGTCAACTTTGACTGGTTGACCAAGGACTATGGAGGAGGTTGCACGTGAAGACAAAGGAGATCTATTTTTGCATTTATTAAATAGAATAAAGTGTTTGTTATTATTATCAACCGATTGGCCGATTGACCTTGTAAAGCTATTAAAGCATATTATTATTTTTAGGATGCATTAGTTTAGGATTTGTTGTTACGTACACCTAAGGATATTTATATTTATCCTTCTGGTGAACGAACATACTTTAAAATAGAAGAATAAAATATGTGTAGAATCAATTGTAACTAAATCACATCACGTGATTAAAATAGACCGATTTGTTATTGTAATGATATCTGGCTGCGCTTTATATAAATACGCAGGCTAGATGAACAGGGGAGATCGAAGATCAATGATTAATTTTACACAACTTATTTTATTTTATTGTTTAATTAATTAAGAGTGCAACTCCTCTTATTCGAGTAAGCTCTACGTAGCTAGCCGGGCGTACTATCTACGGGAGCTTGGGCCCACTCCCTGTAGTAGTCCTCCCCTATTTATTTTTGTTCTTTATCTTCCGTAGATTATTTTATTGCTTTAGTTCTTGCTTTATTTAATTTAGGTGTGTGCTTTTATTTTCAGCATTTTATTTCCAGCATTGTATTTTATTTATTTAAATTCTCTGCACTCAGTTTATTTGGTTTGGCTGGAATTAAATTACACAAACCTCCCCACCAAACTAAATAAGGTACAACCAGATTTGTTCCCCAACATTGTAGGCATATACTGTGCGTGACACTCAAGTTTACGAACTTACTAGATTGATAATTTATGGAAGAGAAATGAATGTTTTTCGGGACATGAATTTCTGCTCACCATTTTGGTGTTGTTGCCGGGGAGTGTCTAAACTGTAGTGTTCTGATTTACAGTTCAGATAAAAAGTCTCTTTAAAATCACCTGTATATATTTTACCTGAGAAGTGTGAGTCCACCATGGGCCCTTTTATAAGGCCAAAAATAGTTGTTGGCACAGTCAAAGCTAAATTCCATTGGCAACTTTTTGCATTTTATAACTTCTCAGATAAACGTGGGAATGAACCTGATGTACCAAATTAAGTGTAGAAGTAGGAATAAAATGTGTTGTTGAAAAAAATTTAAAAAAAAAAAAAATCTAGCATTGAAGGATTTCCATCATGTTCTAAATGGTTTCAAGAAATCAAAAGAAAAAGCACAACCCAAGTCTGATTGAAATTTTTAGGGACATGTTTTTATACAGAAACCATTGAAAAATTGTGCCTCTAGAAGTTTGGTTTTAAATTAAAAAAATTTACAGGCTTGAAATTTTTGCAACGTATTGGTAAATGTTTTTTTATGATGAAATTAATAATGCAGGGAAAATTATAGAGCATAATTTAAAGAGAACGCCTTGTTATGGAGTATGCTCTTCACTTGTGCTTACGGCGACCTGGTGAATCAAAAACTAGCATTTTTTTTTAACAGACTGCTATGCCATGTTTTCTTCAGGTTGCTAACTCATAGATAGTCATTTTCTGGCCTGCACGCTTTTCCATTATGTTGAAAGAAGTTTGGTTGTGAGGCCATGAAGGAAAATACTCTTCTCATGCTACAGCATATCAGACTAGTTGGAAAAAAAAACAAGGATTTCGAGAAGACTAGTTCAAATGTAGGCATGGGGGAGACCTCACCTTCATCAATGCCGCAACAAAGACAATGAATGCTATTTATAGTGTTCATGAAAAAAAAAGAGAAAAAAAAGAGAGAAAAATAAATAAATCATCTACTGAAAAGGCTCCAAGTTAATGAAGCAAATAAAAAACAGAGTTTTATTCTGCTGCTTGTTGAAAGAGAGTATCCTCTTTCCCGAGGACCAGCTTGGTCTAGAAGGGAAATGAGAAATCTCCAACCGATAGCTAAATAAAATAGGGAAAGAGCTTGGAGGAGATCAGATTTAAAATGTCTGCACAAAGGCCACATGGTGCTTGAGCACAAAAAAAAAAAAAATGTGTGAATGGAGCTCAAGGTGGCTAGAAAAATAATAGCACATAAATCTCATCGAGGCATTTTATGAAGGCATCACACTTGAACACCCGACACATGTTGATTGTGGAAAATATTTGTTTTTTTATTCTCACTTTGAGAAATAGAGGATCGTAGGGCCACTCTAACTCCACCTGTGATGGAAATAATTCAAAGTGGGAGATTATTCAGATGCATGTGTCAGGATTGTGTAAAGATTACTTAATTGAAAAAGTGATGCGTTCAAGGGCACACGATGAGAAAATAGTGCACAAATATTAATTCCTACAATACATACGGAGAGTCCAATACTTTGGATATGCATTAAAGCAGGATTAACATTTTTTTTTATGTGCTAATAGAGGAGGAGCTTGGTGTTTCAAAAATGTGAGTTGTTGGTTGTCATATGAAAAAAATATACAAAAGAGAGGCAGAATCTCACTATGGTGGAAGATAACATCAACTTTGAGAGGATCTAAAACCATGGAGAAATTTGCTTTTCACAAAAAGTGTGAGGGCAAAGATGTTTCAGTACATGGTACATTTTGCCAAATTCTTAGGATGGATCATTGACAAACCTCCAGATGTGAAAATCACCAGCTCAAATGGTTGAAGTAGACATCCTATTATTTGATGCAGATGATGAACAAAAAAAATGATAATCCAAGATTTGTTCTGGTCAAGGCAGAATAGACCGAAAAAAAATACAAAAAAAAAAAAACAAAGAAAAAAAAAATTAGTTAGAATTTTATTTTAACGTCTTTAGTTTAGATTTTTCTTTTATGTTTTGTAGGACAACGTGAAGTGCGAAGTAGAAAAATAAGGAGGTGTCTGTGAAGATCTCATGAATTGAGATTCATACATGGAGTTTGTAATAGCACTATACGAACTGTCTCGGGTACCTAATCATATAGCATCCAATCTAACAGGTGAAAGCCAGCAGAGTTTTGCCTTGGAAACATTGGCACTTGAAGGCAGGCTAAGTAACCCTGATCAAGTGAAAGGCTTCCAACCCAAGGTGCTTGTGGAATTTGGGGGAAAATTTTGCTAGAGAGTGCATGACTGTTATAGCCTGGATGATAAACAAAGTCATATATGCTACACCAAGTGCAAGAGAAGAGTTTCGAGACAACATTCAAGTAATGGTCAACGAGCTACATTGACCACTGCCTCACATTCACAAGAGTGGATCAAACATCGACATGGGGGAGACCCCATACCATACCAGTAGCCTGGACGAATGTTCAAAAATTCGTCGAAAAAAAAAAAGGAAGAAAAAAAAAGAGAAAGAAATAAAAAAAGAGAGAGAAAGAAAAAAAAAGAGAGAAAGAAAAAGAAAAAAGAGAGAGAGAAAAATAAAAAGAAAAAATGAGAGAGAGAGAAAAAAAGAAAAAAAAAAAGAGAGGGAGGATACGTAAAAAAAAGAAAAAAAGAAGTGAAAGACGCCTTGTTTATCAAGAAGGCGCCTTCCGCATCAAGAAGGCGCCTTACATTGGAGGCGCCTTCCACAGGAAGAAGGTGCCATACATTAGAGGTTCCTTTCACATGAAGATGATGCCATACATTAAGGGCACCTTCCGCATCAAGAAGGTGTCATACATTTGAGGCGCCTTCCACAGGAAGAAGGCGCCACACATTGGATGCGCCTTCCGCATCAAGAAGGCGCCATACATTGAAGACGCCTTCCACCAAATATATATATATATATATATATATATATATATATATATATATATATATATATATATATATATTGCGAATCCTCCTAGTGAAAAAAAAAACATAGAACATGTCCTTCTTAGCATAAAAATTGCTTTCTTATTACTTTGCAGGAAATCATGAACCGAATGCAAGCTACAGGCATCCTGAGAGCCAGGGCCTAACAGGCACGGAGTCATGACTCCTGTTTTACTACTTTCATGTGTGCAATTTTTGTAGGTGTAGTTTCGCAGTACACAACCATGAGCATGATCTGTAGGTGGAGCCGGCTTAAACTAGGCCTAACAGATGTGACATTTTGTGCCCTGCAATTAGGAGTGCAACAAAGCGGAAAAGGCACTTACTTCCCACTAGGAAGAGAGTGCCTACAATCAGCCCAATACAGTAGTGCATTTTTCCACCTGGAGGAAGGCACCAATAAGCAATTTTCTTCTCCCTTGGACGGGGATACCTGTTGTTCAGTGTGGGACCTGACATTTGGATGGCTACAGACTTGTTGTGCAGAGGGACCTGTTGTTAGCGATAGGGGCATCACCAATTTAAGTGGGGGAAGATACGGGTGAATCAGAACCTCCCATAAAAAAAAAAAAAGGGGGGGGAGTTTGGAAAGATGTTGTCATGAAGACGTGACAATTTTTAGACATGGGAGGAAAGACGCCTTATTTTCAGCGCCTAACTTACTCCTATGAAAAAAAGAAGAAAAGAAGAAAAAAAAAATCGAAAAAAGAAAGAGAAAAAAAAAAGAGAGAGTCAAGATTTGTTCTGTTCATGGCAGAACAGATAAAGATACATATAAATAAATAAATAAAACCTCCAAGAGCACCAATGTGAAGACGTCTCACACCACCGGCATCATATATCAGATTCTACGAAATTCAACCAGGTATGTACTGATTTTCTTATAAATTATGTGTATAGTTATTTTAAAATCATTTCTATGTTAATACCAGTCGACGCCTCCACAGTTTTTCAAAATCTCCCATTAGAATTCAAACACATGATGTGCCTTAAAAAAATATATAATTGAAAAAAAAACAGAGAGAGAGGCTATGGCATCTACATGAACAAATTTGGTGTCATTTTCATTGCCGCCTCCTTACAATGGTAGTCATCTTGGGCGAACACATATAAATGATGCTACTCTCTACCACAAAGGAGGTTCTGGAGATGTCAAATATGTTTCAAATGTGGGTAAAAGTAGTATCTGGTGATTGCACTTGTTTTAAACTAATTTGGTCTCACCAAATCTGACTAATGTGCAACATTGGAAAATGCCAGCATTAGTGCAGTGGTAATTTGCCCTAAATAGTGTGGTCATGATTTAACTATTTGTCCGCAATGATTAGTCAGGATGTGTTTCTGATTTCTGCTGGTGCCGCATTGCTCTATGGATGAAGAATAGCAGCACTCAATAAAAAGAAAAAAACATAGTGCTGAATAATAAAAAAATAGTACTGAGAAAAAAAAATAGTAGTGCTGAATGGAAAAAATAGCAGCACTCAGTAGCAGAGAAACAGAGATGCTGAAGGCCATAAAAAAAAAAAAAAAAAAAAGAGAAAAATATATATATCCCAGGGGTTGTCACGAAGACATGACAAACTTTGTGGCATGGTCATCCTGCGAGAGGGATAACTTCACCTTTTAGTGCCACGAGGGCGTGGCACATGTTAGGCATGGGGGGATGATGAGCACCAAAAATGCTCATTTTATATACACGGTTAAGAAGAATTATCACTTGTTCAATTAGCATATGAAATGTATTTTATATAACTTATGCATATAATTGATAGAAAATCCGGTATTATGCTTGATTGGTGTTTTTAGTGGGAAATGTGTATAAATGTAGGTATTGGTACTAATATGGTGTTTTCCAGTCTACATCCACTTGGACCCGACATACTTCTGCTTATAGAGACTAAGGCAAGAGAGTAGGCACCTTCCTCTTCAAGGAAGGCGCCCAACATAAGTAGGCACCTTCCTACAACCGGAAGGCACCCACGGAAGACGAGCGCCTCCCTACAACCGAAAGGTGCCAACGGAAGACGAGCGCCTCCCTGCAACCGAAAGGCACCAACGAAAGAAGAGCGCCTCCCTACAACCGAAAGGCGTCGATAGAAACGAGTGCCTTCCTACAACCGAAAGGCACCCACAGAAGACCAGTGCCTCCCTAAAATTGGAAGGCACCAATGGAAGACAAGCGCCTCCCTGCAACCGGAAGGCACCAACGAAAGAAGAGTGCCTCCCTACAACCGGAAGGCACCTCCATGCCTTCATACTTTGCAAGATTTACCAAGTCAACTTTGACTGGTTGACCAAGGACTATGGAGGAGGTTGCACGTGAAGACAAAGGAGATCTATTTTTGCATTTATTAAATAGAATAAAGTGTTTGTTATTATTATCAACCGATTGGTTGGTTGACCTTGTAAAGCTATTAAAGCATATTATTATTTTTAGGATGCATTATTTTAGGATTTGTTGTTACATACACCTAAGGATATTTATATTTATCCTTCTAGTGAACAAACATACTTTAAAATAGAAGAATAAAATATGTGTAGAATCAATTGTAACTAAATCACATCACGTGATTAAAATAGACCGATTTGTTATTGTAATGATATCTGGTTGTGCTTTATATAAAGACGTAGGACAGATGAACAGGGGGGATCGGAGATCAATGATTAATTTTACACAACTTATTTTATTTTATTGTTTAATTAATTAAGAGTGCAACTCCTCTTATTCGTGTAATCTCTATGTAGCTAGCCGGGCGGACTATCTGCGAGAGCTTGGGCCCACTCCCTGCAGTAGTCCTCCCCTATTTATTTTTGTTCTTTATCTTCTGTAGATTATTTTATTGCTTTAGTTCTTGCTTTATTTAATTTAGGTGTGTGCTTTTATTTTCAGCATTTTTTTTCCAGCTTTGTATTTTATTTATTTAAATTCTCTGCACTCAGTTTATTTGGTTTGGCTGGAATCCAATTACACAAACCTCCACACCAAACTAAATAAGGTACAACCAGATTTGGTCCCCAGAACTACAGGCATATACTGTGCATGACACTCATAAGTTTACGAACTTACCGGATTGATAATTTATGGAAGAGAAATGAATGTTTTTCGGGACATGAATTTCTGCTCACCAATGCACATCCTAAGGTACCATATTTATTTTTAACAAACATAATATGGACCTCCCCAAGGTGACACACTTGGCTTGATTAATCATTTTTTCCATCAAATATTGAAGTTGCATTTTAATATTTTGTAGCTCTATAGGAGTCATCCTATATGTTGCCCTTGCAATAAGTTCTACTCCAAATAATAACTCTATTGAAAAATAAAATTCCCTCCAAGGAGGTAACCCCGATAGATCCTCAGGAAACACATCCCTAAATTCTCCCAATACTAGATTTTTTTAGAAGACGTTAGATTCCATTTCTAACTCTTCTTTCTTATTCATATTAACTATGAAGACCATCTCCTTATTCATAATAACTTTCTTTATCTACATTGAAGACAATAAATTTGGTTTAACTTCAACATATTCTAACCCTTTGGTTAGATTCATCCATAAATTCTACCCATATCTCTTCAAAATTCAAAATAGCCTTATGCACCTTCAACCAATCAACTCCTAGAATGATATCAAATGCATGCAAAGGTGCCACATATAGATGCCAATTATTTTTTCCTTGTGGTAAAGTAATGTGGGGGTCAAACAAACATTGGTTAACTTGGTAGGTTTACCCTAACCCATACTCTACCTTCCAACCATTGGCTAAAAATATAGGTCTAAAACATATGTCCCTTAGTAACTTAGTAAATATAAAGCTTTCAGTTATACCACTATCTATCAAAATTTGCACATTCTTGCCAAATATTTTTGCATTTAATAAGAAAGTGATAATTTGACCATCAATTTTAGATTTACCTGTGGTTACAAAAATCGTGTGAGCTACTTCAACTCAAGCTTTATGATGTTGATAAGCTCTATTAGATATTTATTGGCATAATGAGCTCCTTGAAATACATAAAATCCATTTGGTGGATCTCTATTTGATATACTATTATTTTTATTCTTGTCTAGAGACATTTTCTTAAGACTTATCTTGTCCTACTAGGTTTTGATCCTATATTTTGGTAAGTTCTTTACCATCTAGATTGAATTTACCACCCTGATAGTTAGGTTTATTTTTTCCACTTTACCTATTTTGCTCTCCCTCTTTGTATTTCTTATTTTGATATTTCTCCCATATTATAAACCCAACACTTTTTCAATTTATGAGTTCATATTTTTCTTTCTCAAATAACTTTTGATAGTTTCTAGTTTCTTTATTGGCTTCCTCTTTTCTTGCCAAATCAAAGGCAATAGACAAGTTATCAAGGTTGTGCATATTTACCATCGTCATGATTCTAGGATGTAATCCTAGAATGAATTTTTGAGTCTTCATTTATTCATTAATTTCATATTGAGATGCATATTTCAATAACTAAATGAATTTTTGGTGGTATTCGTGCTCTAACATATTTTCCTAATGCAAAGTAGAAAATTTCCTAAATTTCTCCACATAATATTTCTTAGTCAGGAATATATCCCTAAATTCTTTGGAAAACCCCTCCCATTTGAGGTCTAAAACTTCTATTCTATGCCCTTTTTTATATGATTCCCATCAATCAAGGGCTACCTATGTCATGTTGATAAGTACTAAAGCAGTCTTATATTCAGAGGATAAAACTACTAGAGAATAATATGACTCTAGTTCACTTAGAAAGTTTTCCATTGAATCACCATCACATTTTCCATTGAATTTGAACATTAAAACCTTTCGTAGGTTCCTATACAACTCCTTACTCACCCCACCCTTCCAACTCTGGATCCCTCAAGCTCTCTTAATACTTCTTCAGTCCTATCTAATCCAATTTCTCTTTCCCTAACCAAATTCCTCTCTCATCCTCTATTGTTGGATAATAAATTCTTGTTGCTGTACTATATGGATTTTTTGTTGGGCCATATCCTCCCTCTTTTGTTCCATCTGAGTTTGCAATAATTGAACAACTTTAGCAAGATTTTTACCTTCTCTGAAAGGTTCATTAGGAGGAGGTTTATTCAATAATTTCATCCTTATTTCACAATGAAGACCTTCTCATCTTAATCCTAAACTTGGTCCCCTAGTAGGTATTTCAGTGGTTTCTTCCTCCCTACCTCTCGTAGGATTTCCTAAATATCCACCTCATAGAATTCATGCCATTTGACATGTAGGTGAAATAGGTAATCTAATAGTTAATACAATTTCACAATCAGAGTCCACAACTCAGATCTACATTTGTTTTGATAACATATGTAACGACCCAAATCTACTCACTTAGTTGTACCACACAAAGATTCATAAAAAAATCACTATAATATTTTTTTTCTTTTAATACTATAGTTTTACTCATAAGTTTACCTTCAAGTTATCAACAAACTTGCTTCACCCAATTATTTATTACTATAAGCTTAACTTAGTAAAATAATATTACACCACTTTTACGTTCAATACTATTGTAGATAGTCACCCAAGTGGACAAGATCGGTCATATCCCATAAAGGTACAATTAGTGGAATTGACTTGTCTCATTTAATATCCTCATGTTCTGGTATGAGTATCAATCCATAGTAGGGGTTATCCTCTAGGGCCCATAACACCTAGAGGGTGGACACTTGCTTCCCTATCCCTTTTCATTTCGAACCTTTGACTTTTTATCATTCATGTTTGAATATCGAATGAAAGGGAAATAACATACTTATACCCAGTGTCTAACTGATTATCCTCTTCACAGGGTCAGTTAGAGCCATCCCAACACAATGACCTTGGACTTAATATTACATGCTCTAAATGACCCGCATTCCTATATCCCATACCATACAACGAGATTTAACCAACTAGATCAAAAATACATAGGATCTATCACAATACTATTCTAGATGCAACTTGGGGAAGGCATATCATACCATCCCTCATTACTAGAATTGACCTAATTGTATTACTCAATAATTTTTTTCAGTCTATGGTTGATCTAGATACTATTGTGTGTCTATCCATAGCTCAAAAATATTTGAGTGAATTTTTCGAGTATCCTTCACACTAAATGTTCAATTTTATGGTCAATTTAGGGCTCCTCAATCCATTCTAAGTGTTTTTTTTATGCCCCGCTAAACATCCTAACAAGAATTTTCCAACCCATCCATTTAGGTTTAAGTTTCCACATAGATATAAACTTCTCAAGGAAACCTATAAATATCTCTAAGATTTAGGAGATACCAAGAGTTACACACATATTTAATTTTAATTAAATAAAATATGTACACAATATACTCCATTCCATAATAATAATATAGTTCGAGGCTTAAGGGAAAGAACAAGTTTTAACATAATTTCCTATGCACCTATTTTGAGCTCTTTCAAACATAACACAAGCATAACCATAAACCCTTTTATTATTATTATTTTTCTATCAAATTAAACCCTTTTCTTTTCTCACCTTACTTCATGTAGATTTTGAGTTTAGAAACTCCTTTCGCACGTTACAATAAATCATAGTCTCTAATACAAATTGCTTAAGTAAAAAATAAATTTATTTGAACTCCAACCTCACCGACAGAAAATAAATTTACCATGTTAAAGGTTACCTACAATTTTAGCCATTGAATAACATATATCCATGGAAATTTATTAAGCCTCCAACTTGATAATAATGACATAGCTCAAAGCGTATAATATTTTATTAAAGAGATATTAATCCCAACACAGCTCGATATCATGTAGTGGCATTAATAAGAAGGGATTAACTATATAGGTACCGAGGAATCATTCTGGCCACAACACAAGTTCCTCATTGTCTTAACGTAAAACTGGGAAACAAAAGATTACAAAGTTTGGTATTTTTTCCACAACTTGGGCTTAACTAGATTTGCTCCTCGGCATATGAAATTTGCAGTTGGTTTTCAAACGATCTTAAGCTTTCTAAGAAAAAAATTATATATATATATATATATATATATATATATATGTAAATATGAAGCTCAACAACCTAGGCTTGATACGTTTGCCAACTTAATTTGCACGAATCCATAATTATGATTTTTAACTCTACACTCAAGGTAATGGTTGCACTTTCACTAAACAAAACAAAAGAGTACTTATTACTTTTTCCCAGCATATCCAGTATTCAAACCATTGAATTAACAAAATATTAATCCTTTTGAATGGAATTCACATGAATAGTAAATACAAGATTTTCATAAATTACAAGCCACAACTAGATGATGCGTAAACAAATTAAGATGTTTCTTTCTTAAGGAAACTAAAATTATACACAAAATAATTACATGAAAATACCATTCCAAAATTTACAGAGAACCATAAAAGAGTTTTTTTGGTATAGCAATCTTTCAAAATTATGTTTGTTGCT
Organism: Wollemia nobilis; assembly: GCA_028583015.1. NCBI lineage: Eukaryota > Viridiplantae > Streptophyta > Pinopsida > Araucariales > Araucariaceae > Wollemia > Wollemia nobilis. The sequence continues at coordinate 133,539 of JAQPPZ010015014.1, read as the reverse complement.
ATAAGAATAAACATCATTTGTAGGTTTAATATTTGATTTTAGGATCTAAAGAGAAAATAAATCAAGACCAGATAAGGTGACACCCCATGTCTAATTTCCACACATTACAACAACTACAACACAACATGCTTCAGATATTTAAATATATTTTGCACTAGTTTGAATTGAACTGCAACTTTCACTGGAATGTAATTACATGAAGATAAATATTTTGAAACTTTTTGTTTTCTTTTCAAACTTCTCAATGACTTTGGTTCTCTACTCAGCCACCATTATGCTCGAAAGCCTTCCTCACACCACTAGCTAAGACTCCACTCTTTGGAGTTCTTTAGAGTGCCTAAACCTTCCATAGACTCCCTAGCTCTTCCAAAAATTCCACTACCACCTAACCTCGTTCATGTTGTTATCCCTTTCTTCTCCCTCTACCAATCATGCTATACATTTTTTCTTCTTCATTTTCTATATGGTTTTCTCCAAATACTGGTTTTCCACTATGTCCAACATGATTTTTTTTAATTTCCACTTCCTCCTTTCTTGGTTCATGGTTAAGGAGAGGATCGATATCATAATAAAATCAAACACCTTGCACCAATGCAGTTAAGCTTACCTCTATTCCATGCCACGTTCATCTAGATCCAATCATCTATTTTAAAATAAAACTCAAACATAATATTTTCCCACCTTAATGATTAACGTCCGTAGAAACTCACTTGCATTCAAACTTCTTAAAACCATACACACATCCATTTATTTGCATTCCCATATTATATCTATTTGTTTTTTAAATTAAACTATATGTATATTAAAATAATTAGTGGCTCCCATCATCATCGCCACCCATACCAATCACAAAACCTAGAAAAATATAGTATCTATGTGATATGCAAGTATACGAGCATCCATGTACTCACGAGTCAAATCATCACTTCCCTTATTATATTTTTCGTTGACTAAATTATCTTCCTCATCGATTTTTTCAAATTTGAACCTAGTCCTACATTCATAGTAGCTATCAACAGTACCACAATCCACAATAAAAGTTAAAGTTATTAACAATTTACTTATTTTCAATATATGTGTCAGGAGGATCATTACAATTGAGGTTATAAATGTATATGCTCCAACTATAGTTACTCTTGATGAAATATGTTAAAAGGACCTTAGTATATTTTTATCAAATACAATGATGATCCATTGTGATCTATGGATTCTTGAGGGTGATTTTAATACTATTATATATCCTTTGGAAAAGGAGGGTGGCATTCTAGGATGGTCTAAATAAAGGTAAGATTTTGTTTCCTTTGTAAATTTAAATGATATTTGGGATGTTAGTCTCTCATATTTACACATGGGATAATAGATGCATTGGAAAAATCATATAGCAAAAAGACTAGATAGATTCTTTTTATCCAATAAATGGTTGCAAACAAAGTATACAATCTTTTCAAATCCCAAGGGCTATGTTAGAACTATAATAAGAAGTAATCCCTAATACATAAATGTGTGCACCAAAAATTGTATTTTCTTGATGTGGATGACATACCAACCATAGAATATTTAGAGGAGGAATATTATCATTAGAAAAATAAAAAACCAAAAAAACTAGAAGCTCCAAAAGAATTCCAAATAAAAATTTTGGTGTATGCATTAATAGGTATATCAACTCCCCAAACCATGGAGGTGATAAGAAACTTCAAAGTATAATCGGTAGTAGTTCTTATTGACTCTCAGAGCAAATATAACTTTGTTGACCCTAAAGAACACAATCTTATACTGAGAGGGGGGTGAACAACATAAGATCAACTTTTACTTTTCTTTCCCAAATAATATTATCCAATATTATCATATTATCCAATATTATCAATGGAAATATTAATAGAATTAATCAAAGCAATGCACAAATCATCATACATAAGAGAGACATGAATTTAACGTGGTTCAACCAATGTGGGCTACTCCACGGAGAAAATATTTCTTCTAAATTTTCTCAATAAATATCTTGGGGATCAGTTCCCTATTATAATATTTATGGACCTCTATCCAAAGGAGACACCAATCCCCAATGCTCTAATTTGTGGATCTCTCTCAACAGGATAACTCTATCCCCTTACTTTGGTTCGTGGATCTCTCTCCACAAGAGAACTCTATCCCCTAGATCTAGTTTGTGGAACTTGATCCAAGAGAAATATATCTCCTAAATTGGTTAATGGATATCTCTCCATAGAAGAACTCTATCTCCCTAGCTAGTTCATGAATATTACTCCATAGGATAACTCTTTCTCCTTGCTCTGGTTCATGGAAGAACTTTATCCCCTCTACTGTGGCTGGTGAACTTCTAGAATACTTCTACCCCCACTACTTTGGCTTGTGTATCTCTCTCCATAGAAGACCTTTGTCCCCACTATACTAGCTTATGGACCTTTATCCACTGAATACCTATGTCCTCTCTACTCTTTCATCTCCAAAGCCTGCTCTCAACTCTGTCTTAAATTTGTACCAAACTCTATCTCAAGTCTAGCACAAATTTGCTCTAACTCTGCTCATAAATTTACTCTCAATTTTATCTCAAATCTGCCACAAGTCTTAACACAAGGCTTGAAAAAATTAGCAATCAAAATTGCCCTCAATTTTATCTTAAGTCTTCCCCAAGCCTTAACACAAAGCTTGAAAAAATCAGCAATCAAACTTGCTCTAAATTTTATTTCAAATCTACCCCAAGCCTTAACACAAATATTGAACAAATCAACAATCAAACCTACTCTCAATTCTATTTCAATTCTTCACAAGACTTGCTCAAATATGTCTTCAAGCCTTCTCAAAAGACTTTCTCAAATATGCCTTCAAGCCTTATCAAAATACTTGCTCAAATATATCTTCAAGACTTCTCAAAAAACTTGTTCAAATCTACCTTCAATGTTGCTCACAAAACCTACTCAAATAACTCTAGATCTTGCTTACAAAACACAACTTTAATATCTTTCAAAAAACTTTCTTCATATAGAAAAATTCTACTTAGAATTCATTTAACCTCTGGAACATATAGAGAATGATATGCACTTGCCAATAGCTCAATATGTTCTACTCAATAATTAAGTTTGTCGCTTTCACATGTCTCACATTTATTACTCTTTAAAGGTAGGTCTAGTCTAGCACATGACACATGACCTCCTGATGCACACACTTGCTTCAAAAATATGATTTCTAGTGCTTACACATTCACTTTCAATATTAGTCAAAACCAATGCCCAAAAGCTTCACATATTCATTCAAACATGAAGCACAATTTGCTCACTTTCCAATTTTGCTCAACAAATATGCACAATGTAGGTCTCAAACCCTAACTCAAATATTTTCAACAATGCTTATCAAATAAACCTTTTATCTCCACATTATTTTCTATAAACACTTACTCAACCAAATATCTTAAACAAGGAATGATGTGCCCATACCTATTAATTTACTCTTATGGAGATATGTCTTCAAAACCTGTCTCACAAATAATGGATTTGTCTAATGCCACTTCAAGGGTTAGATTGTAAGATACTTTCTCAAAAAATCCACATGAATTTTCACTTTCAAGAATTCTCAACGAAATTTGAATTTGATATTCTATCACTCTTGTTTTATTCTAAAAAATGAAGCATTAATATCCAACAAAACATTTCATATTCTTCCTTTCATAATGCAAGAATCATAGGAAAATATCAAGCAAATTATCACACCTTATTACTCCTAATCTTGCAAAATAAAATTCAACCCAACAAAACCACAAATTTCACACATAAATTCCTTATACACCTTATACCTCCTACTTAAAATAAAATATTTTAATGCACCTTAATTTTTCAACAAGACCATAGCATCATTGATTTCATTTACCATACAAAACACTTAGCCAAAAACTCCTTGTTAATTCAACCTTAATTACTCCACATTGTCCCCTTTTTAATTCAAAATTTTAAATTAAAATGAACACCTTATGACTCCCTAGTAATTTCACATCAAAAAAATAAAAATCAATTAACCCTTATAACTCCCTAAGTCTAGTACCATATTCTTACCTTAAAAAATGCTTTGCCCCAAGTGCTATCATCGCTACTCAAACCCGCAATTCCTCGTTGGCCTCGTGCCCTAGCACAAGGGTGGACACCACGTGGGCTAGCCACCCACACAAGCACAAAGGAGCATGTGCTCCTACTTATTCACCAAAACTAGTGCAAAACCCTTGACCAAGCAAAAAGACTCCTCATGATTTGAACGTTGAACCTATCACCTACAACGCACTCCACAAGCCAAACTTGCCAACTAGGCTATCCACCCACGTTGTATGGAATCAAGCACCCTTTGTATTAACTACATGCTACCCATAAAATTCGTAAAAGTTTTTCTCTGCCTCCACCACTTGCCGAATGAATAGCAAATATAAGATATTAATTTTCAAGGATAATCACAAACTTTGGCTTGCAAAACATTAACCCTTTTATACACTTTTACCCTTTGACTTTGGATGTCGACTCAACTTTGAAAAATGCCTCCATGCCAATTCGAATTTTGGCACCATCTAAACCTTTTTTAAAATATTATAATAATTTAAATCTAAGGTAGATTTAAATATTATAATTTATACTTTAACCTTTGGCACCTTTAATTTTTAATTATTATAATTATTTAAATATTCATAGATTTAAATAGTATAATCCTTTTTCCTTCTTGGAAATTTTATTTGGATAAAAGTCTTTGCCATCATAAAACCTCTTCCTTTTTCTTTTGCAAATGCCATCATGGTAAAACCATTAAACCTTTATTTTCCTTGACATAAATGATAACCAATGTCATTAATTTATGCCATTAATTCTTTGACATCAATCACAACAATATACTCAAAATTTTTAACAATATCCCCCTTTGTCATCGATGGTAACCCTTTTTTAAAAATTCCTTTTTTCCAAACCACTTGATTCCAAATATGCTCCCCTTGATAAATTACTCCCACTGATTGAATGCTCTCCCCTTACTTAAATCTCTCCCCCTTTGACGTCAATGGCAAAGGGACTCCTTTGGGGCTAAATATAAGACTCTTAGCTCAGCCCCCTCTCCACCTCCTCTCTTTGAGGTGATTAATTTTGGGGTGGGAGTGTCTCTACTCCCAACATACAATGCTCTTTCTCTTTTTCAACATTTTTTTAGCCATACTTTTTTTTATTCTTTTGAGTGTCCCTGTTCTTGCTTGTATTTGGAAGTTCTGGAAAATTTGTTCTACACCACTTGGCCTTATTCCCAATATTATTGCACTTGTAAAACTTAATATTGTAGTTCTTGGAAGGTGCAAATTTCTTGAAGTTCCTCTTGGTGAAGCCATAATCATTTATATCATGAACCCTGCATTGTATTGCTTTATGACCAAATCAATTACAAAAGTAGCAATACCCTTGAAAGAGATGTCCATATTTGAAGTTCCTCTTAGGAAAACCTTACTCCTTCTTTCCATGAAACCTGCAATGCATAGCCTTGTGACCAAACCAATTACATGAAAAACAATGTCCTTTGAAGAAATCTTATCTTGAACCCTCTAGTTTATGACAATTATATAATGTGCACTATACCTCTTGACACTTGTCATATTTATATGACACTTGTCATGTCATCATATAGGCTTATGCCTATATATTGTAATCCATTGTTGTATAAATATATATCATATTTTCCTATTCCTAACATCTGGTATCAGAGCTCCAAGTGCTTTCCTGAGCTTGTGAGCTTAATGGGGGATTTCCCTCATGGAAATCATCCCCTCATTTTTTCCCTCATTTTTTTTTTCTCCCTCATTTTTTTCTCCATTTCTTAGGGAGTATGCTCTCCACTCTTGTGGATCAGAAACCAGAAAACAATGAAAAAAAATTCATGGTTACCCCTGAAGCATCATTGCTTAGAGCAGTGATATGTTAAGGAGTAGAGTGAAATTTTTTAACCGTTTTTTCTGTTATAATTTTTTTTTCTCAGGTGGAGCATACAAAGTCGATCTTATTTTTTTGATGACCCTGTGTTCAGTGAATCTGATTCAAACTAGTAGGTCCACTAAGCTATGATCCTTCTGGAGATCTAAAGGTGTTGTAGGACAACCGAATATACATCTGGTGGATGTGTGGATGTGAACTAGAAGATGTTTTGTCTGCGGTGCATCATGATGTTTTTGTTCCACGAGGAGGCGATGATGCAGTGACGTTGAAATTTTAGTTTTTGCAACAAATACTTTGCCACGCTGTTGTTGGTGAATGTGGACATATTTGAATCTCAAGTAGTGACGTCCATATTTTGCTAGTATCGTGATCTAGCCAACATAATAAGCAGCCTTGATGATGTTGGAGGAAGAATGGTTCTACAAGATTATGCCCATTTTATCGCGTTGATATGTTGATCATCGATATCAAGTTTTATTGCAAAAGTCAGGCTTAATGTGTTGTGCATTTATCAATCACGGTTGTTGCCATACCTCGTAGAGATCTTTCAACCAGTCATTATGAACTCACTATGTGGACCTGATATCCTGTTACGAACTGGCTATGTAATATTTTTTCCACCCCCACCAGATGAGATCGAGGAGCGCTTTCTATTGCCTGCATGGCAATTGGGAGGAGGAACATGTGTGATAAAAAAAAATAGAATCAACTCGAAGTTGTTCGACATCTATATTCATCCCTATGAGGTCACCACAGTTGTTGTTCTAAGAGGCATCGATGGCAGAATCGGTGGGGTTTGATTTTTAAATTTCTATCCATAGAAACATCTCACACGATATCTATTGACATCACCAGAAATATTCTCATCAACTGACAATAGCTGGAATTGATAAATGTGATCTATTGCAGACCACAAATACATTGGCGATGGAGCGATCATGGATTTCGTGGCCAATGAATTAATTATAGGTGGTCATGAAGGAGGATGCGTTCGCAAATACCAACGTAGAAAACTGGCCATCTATGTATTTTTTCCGTTGGTGGGTGATGCCGCACAATTAATGAAATTTTCTCCCATGCCACACTGATGTTTTTCTTTGTTGTTTGGCTTGATCGTGCAAATTTGTAAGAGCCACTATCGTCATTTATATCAGAGGCAAAAGCTATTTTTTGCCCATTGGCCATGTTGCGTTCATGAAGCCACCGTGCATGAAGGCGTTTATTTCTTTTGTGTATGGACTAATGGTGTCTCCCACGATGATGCACCGTTAAACATTATTTTTATTTAGTAAGGCAGTCCTTCTATGATCCGAGGGCCTTGTGGCGCATGAGTCAAAGTGCCCAGACGATGCAGTTCTAATATTTTGTAGGAGATTTTTATCTACCGATCAACGATTTAATGCTTTTACACGCTGATCGCCGTGGTGGTAATTATTTGATTTATGCTAGGATACCACATCTTTATGTGGAGCCTAATTTACAGTGGGAAATGTAATTTCAAATGTTACCGAGGAGAACTCATACGCAACCGTTGAAGTGCAGATTTAGTGGGAGGCGATTGATCTTGATGGATAGAATCAGAGATAGATATTGGTAAGTTTGATGTGCATTAGGATAGATTTCGTTGTGGTTGGACACCCATTTGTTAGATTGGACACAAAAAAATGATGGTAGAGATCGCGGATTCCAGAGTACAAGGTTGTTGAATATGTTGATCGAGAAGGAGTTGTTTCGAGCGTGAGTGATATAAGTTGTTTATGGCATTGTTAATGGCTTAGTGGGTCTGAAATCCATGTTCCTGATGCAGATGAATCACCATGAAATGCATTGTCTTTCATGTACAGGATGAGCAACGGCCATTTTAGCATCAATCATGTGGAAGAATACATTTGTATATGGTTTGGAATCAAATGTTACTTAAAATGGGCTATGACATCATTTGTTACATGGAGCTTTCTTGCCACGATGTTGTTTGTAATCTTGTTTGAAGTGGTGCTACGATGTTTTTCTCATGGCTATTTTTTCTTGCAATTTTTGTTTATCTATACACGGAGGATGTATTTTAGTTTTTTCATGAAGAGAATTCGGCCTCAACCCCATCGTCGTGGCACCACGTGGTTATGTGTTGTATAGCTGCAGTTATATGTAGGAACAGAGCCCCTATGTCAGAAGCATGGCCTTCTGTAGGCCAATATTATGATCTGGCAGATGCAAATAGCGTTGCAATAGTTCGAGATGTTGGATGTTGTCAGCCTATGTGGTAGAATGGAGATACGGACACTTTTCTAATAGGATAAAGCTTCCAGGCCGTGGAAATTTTTACATGTTTTAAGTGGTTTATCGAGGTTTCAAATCAAGGAGCGAAGATTGGTTTGATGGCGTTTGGTTTAGTTTACTTTGTGATCATATGGTTTGCTAAGAAAACTACGAGGGAAGATGATTTATTGGAGGTTGCATATTGTGGAAGTGCACGATCTGAGAAGGAAGCATATGTGGATGTCGTCATGTTTGTTTCCACGACTCCGACGATAGAGAATTTTTTTAAATTCATTTTGATAGTTCATATTTTTCTGTAGGGAAATTGCTATAAGCATGGTGACATTCTCTATTTTTCCATCATCTCCAAACAATTCACCCATGGATTCTAGTTTTGTTGACTCAAGTAAACTATGCAAAACAAGGACGTCCAGATCTGCCCGTTGTAGATATCCTGTTCTTGGATGAGATTTTTTTTTGAAACGTACTACGAAATTCCACTGCCTGGTCCTAGAAGGAGGGAGTTGTCTCTCACTAGATGCTCTGAATTCCACATCAAAATTCATGAGTTATCTGAGGCAGATTCTTGTTGAAGCTCCTTTGAAATGCTTGTTTGATTTTGATGTGCGAATACTATATTTTTGTTCTATACAGCGTGGACTTGTTTCACATCGCCGCCCTATTTTGAAACTCTGATGTGGTAGAATCAAAGGTGGAGATAGCATGAGTTGATGAAGCCGTTGCAAAGATATAGGGTGATGCTGAGTTTTTTTATTTGGCGATGGGAATTTGCACCATATGGAGATGGTCAATTTTAGTTTTTGATGGGCCTTTTTTAAATATTTACATTCGTAAATAAAATAATTTTAAATGCACATGAAGAGTGGAAGCGGAAAAGGAAGGCCTACATGGCCAATGTATTTTCCCTGCATGGGAAAATTTAAAACTGGCTATTTTTTTAGACCACCACAATCCGATATTTATTTGCTTCCTAGTGAGGTAGTTGTTGTTTTATCCAGCAAATGAAGACCTTGTTGGAGTGAAACATAAGGTTATTTATAGTCATCGAAAATATTTTTCCAATATGGGCATAGTGGAGGTGTCTATTTTTTATTTTGACACTATTCCATGTATTTTTTAGCCTTAAAATGTGTTGTGTCATGGAGTGTACTCTTAGTAGAACCCGACACTCCCAAGGTAAATTTGTATGTGATACTTGTACCTAGTAACCTTCTCTATAGACCTAGCAGATGCAGCAGTTGTTTAACCATGCTTTCCAATGGTATAAGGAGGTCACCATAAGTACACTTACTCTAGGGATTACAGACATAGACACCCTAGAATCTATTTGAGGTTCTTTCCAGATCAACTTTTGAAGACTACAAATGAAGACACTTCAAGAGATTCTCTTCTCTTCTCTTCTTTCTTCTTCTCCTCCACATTTGGATTCTATGGCTCATTTTTTATTGTATTTCATGGCTCGTTTTTCTATTGTATTAAGGTGCATTTTTGGTAGAGATCAACACCTTCTAGATCGAGTTCACCATGAGGGGAGATTTGATATTCATGGTGAATCTAGTCAATGACCTACGAGAGGAAACACCCTCTAAGGCTAACCTAGTGGCAACAAACCCATAAGTGGCTGACCCTGAGGCACCCATGATGATCCTGAGGCACTTAGACGACTGACCCAATGGCAACAGACCCATGGAAATGGTTGACCCTCAGGCAACAGACCGAGATGTATACACTATTGATCTAGCATTATTCACAGTTGGAAATCCAAGCACAAAGAGCACGAGCCTAGACCAAATCTTGTAATTAATGAGGATGATAAGGTTATTTTAGAGAATTCAACATTAAGGGGTAATGTTGTATAATGTTGACTTATTTTTTTCTATAGTTAGGATAGTACACATTAAAGGGGAATATTACAATTATATAATGTGCAATATAACTCTTGACACTTGTCATGTCATCATTTAGGCTTATGCCTATATATTGTAATCCATTGTTGTATCAATACATATCATCTTTTCCTATTCCTAACATAGTCTCTTACTTCTTTATTTTTATTCTCTATGATGATCCTTGTTTCTTGTTTGTGCATTGTTTCCTTTCTTAGTGAAGCTTCTATTCTTCAACTTATCCTTAGAAGTCTTAATTTTATCTTCACTCTTTTCCTTTGAAACTTCTTCCTCTTTTGATTTTGAGATTAACCCTTCTTCTTGTTTCCCTTGTCCTTATTCAAAACCAAGTCCTATTTTGATATATGAAGATCTTTGTGCATTGATAATATTATTCAAAGTCTTTGAACTTTTCCCAAACCTGTGTAGTTTGTCCTTAGAATATTTTACTTCCATCCTTAGTGAAACTACCTCATGTTCTAATATTTCACATTCTAACTCTTTTACCTCTAAATTTTCACTCATGACCTCTTTAAGTCTCCTTGCCTTAGCTATTGAGTTTGTTAGGTCTTGTATAAGCTTTTCTTTTTCTTCCTCACATTCTTGAACTTGAGCCCTTAGTCTTGAATTCTGCTTTCTAACCTTTTGCAATTCTATGAGAGCAAAAATGAGTTCTACTTCTAGATCTACTGTGCATTCCTCTTCATTTTCTGAATCTTTATCTACTTCTTGGTCTTCAAGAGCATCTTCATACTTTTCTACTTTATCTTCAACAGGAGCATTTTCTTCCTCTTCTATTGCTAAAAATAGGATCTCATATCCTTTACTATCTGAGAGTATTTCATCACTATCACTTGAAGCCTTTATTCCCTTATTAACATAGAAACTCTTCTTGTGCCTTTGAAAGAACTTTATTTCATGCTTCCCTTGTCCATACCTGTTTTTATTTTCATACCTATATTTTCCTCCTTCCTTTTTCTGATGATCCCATTTCTTCTCACTACTACTGCTTCCAGATTTTGTACAATTAGATGCATAGTGACCAAAATTACCATAGTTAAAATATTTTACTATTTTCATACCTTTGTACTTTCTTGAGTCCTTATTTCTTCTACCATAGTTAGCTTATTCATCACTGCTTGACTCACCACTTGATTCTGGTTTCTTATATTTTGACTTCTTGGATGCTTTAAAATATGATTTTCTTGGATTTGGGATCCTTTACTATTCTCATATCATAAGCTTTGAGAATTCCTTGTAACTCATCCATAGTTAATTTTTTAATATCTCTCATATCTTCTATAGCTGAAACCTTTCCATCATACCTCATAGGAAGTGACCTTAATACTTTTTTAGCAACACTAGAGTCTTCAATTTTGAATCCAATTCCTTTCCTGGTATTAACAACTTCATCCACATGAAGCAAGTATGCAACAATATCTTCCTCATATTCCATATTCAAATATTCAAACATTTTCTTATGGTTTTATAGTTTTGCCATTTTGATATGTTTATTTCTCTCATATGTTTGCTTCATTTTTTCCCATATCTCTTTTACTAATTTGTAATGCTTAACTTTCATAAATTCTTCTTCACATAATCCACTTAAAATTTCATTCATAGCCTTGGCATTATTCACATGTAACATCTTACCATCTTTATCTGTGGGAGGAGTAGATGTAAATGTGAACCCATATTCAATGGATTGCCATGTCTCATATACTTGTGCCATCGAGTAAGTCTTCATTCTTATGCTCCAAAAAGTATTATTTTTCCCATAGAAAAATGGTACCTTATTTTATGAAGATCCAGTCTGAGATGCAATTCGTGTTCCTATACTTTCTTCCTTCAAGTTGTTGGACTTTTTCAAAGAAACCCACTATGATATCAATTAAAGAACACATGCTTATACTAAGGGGGGTGAATAGTATAAGATTAAATTTTACTTTTATTTCCCAAACAATATTATCCAATATTGTCAATGGTAATATCAATAGCAGTAATTGAGGGCATCAGTTTGGTAGACGAAGATATTTTTGGTTACTGTGGATTTGAAGACAATATTTTTGTCCTAGGAGGGCCCAATGGGGACACCTTCAGATCCCATTCTAGAGATACATAGTTCTTTTGCATATTTATTAAAGGATAAATCTCCATCAAAGACTGAAGAAGCATAAAAAATTGCATTAAAAGTGCTCTTTACAGCTTCTGGAAATAGATCAACATCTCAATGAGTTAATGGATGCTTGCCACAGTCATAATCAAGGCCAAATATTTTAATTGAGCAAAGTATGGTCAAAGAAATTTTTTTATATAGAGCCAATCATTATTTGATCTGTGAATTCATGAGTATTTGCCCTACCCTAAATTTTTTGTATTCTTGGGTCCGAAAAAACTAGGAGCCTCTTGGTGAGTATTCTTTGTGGTTTATTAGCAATGGATATTTTATTGTTAGTTTTTCTTCACTTACCGATAGAAATAGGGCTTTCAAATCAAAAAGAGGAATCATGGTTTGACAGGATTATTTGTTCAACCCTAGAGAGTGGTATTTGATCCTCGAATTGAACCTACTGTTGTCCCTGTTTGGATCCATTTGTATGCACTTCAATGGATTTTTGGAGTGAGCATGTATTGTAAATTATTGGTAATTCCATTGGAAGACATTTGGGTGTTTCCAAAGACAAAATAGAAGGAAACATAGTTGTTTATGCAAGATTATGTGTGGAAATGGATCTTAGCCAGCCTCTGCCAGTAGAGGTGGAACTCGAAATTGTAGGACTATCTTGGATTCAACAACTAGATTATGAGGCATTACCCTTCAGATGTAAATTTTACCACAAATATGGGTATTTAGCTTTATCTTGACCAAATAATATGAACATAAAAATGGAGGCTCCTCTAGGAATGTCAAATATTCCTAAGGAGGGTAAGTCAAAAATCAACAAAGAACCAACCAATATTTCTCAGGGTAAATAAGCATAGGGAGATGGTTTTAAATAGCCCAAAAGAAGGAGAGGGCAAACAAAAAATATGGTAAAGATTAAACCCAAATCAAGCCCTCCAATAGGTATGATATATTTAAGACACTAATGGACCAAGAAGAAGAAAAATTCATGGAAGGAGTGGATGGGAATAATAAAAATAATAACAACCATGTTCAAGCTCCTCTTTCATCTCCCCCCATCATAGATCAGGTAATTGAGTACAGTGAGTTACCGCAGTCAGAGAGTGTAGAGGCATTGATAATGCATAACCAAGAGAAATCGATAAATAAGTATGTCATCATGGGCACAGTAGAAAATAACAGAGAAAGGCCAAATATAGGGATAAATTAGGTGGAAGAGAGATCAAAAAATAGCAGCTCTCAAGGAGTGGGTAGAAAATCAAATAAGGAATTGATAGCAGTTCAATGAGACAAACTGATCATTGGAGGATCGGTGAGGCCAATAGATTTTTACTTCTCTCAAGGTAACCAATTATTATACAATCATGGAATTTTAGGGTTTTAAATAGTAGAACCCATCAATCTGTTGTTCAAAGACTCTTAGAAAAATGTAAAACAAATTTTTTGCTTATCTAGGAGACAAAAATGTCATTGTATCTCATGAGTAAAACAGTTAAAAGAATTTGGAGGGGTGTTGGTCATGTGGAAGTGGCTACCCAAAGGGCCTTAGGGGGAATAATTACTCTTTGGAACTCTCTTGAATGGGCTACAATAGAACATATAGGTTGGAGGGGTGTTCTCACATCACATTTTAGAAATAATGTCACAAATGAACATGTCTTAATCACAAATTTTTATGGGGGTCAAAACCTAGATGATCAGATGCATCAATGGAAAGTTGTGCATAATATGAGAGTCTCAAGGGAAGAGTTAGACTAGATTATTTTTAGGGATTTTAATGCTAAATTATCCTCTAGATATAAGGAAGGTGGAACCCCAATTTTGGACCCAGGGTATCGACTTATGATTGCCCAAGTCCAAGTATTACACTTGATGGATATTAAATGCCTTGGAATCAACTATACTTGGACTAATAAGAGTAGGGAGCCACATAGCAGGAAGGTGAAGTTAGACCATTTTTTGGTTTCAGAGAAGACATTTATAAAATGGAATATAAAATTTTAGATTTTGGAGGGTCCAATTTCAGATCACTTTCCCATTTTTTTGGAAGGAGGGATCAAGACAGTGTAACATCACAAACCATTTAAATTTGAAAACTTTTTGTTACAAAAAGAGGAACTTCGAAAGAAAATTCCATAGTGGTGGGAAGAAGGTTGCCTAGCATATGGGACAACAATGTTTAGATTCCACAAACAACTTCATCTGTCAAAGATCAACTGAAACAATGGAGGTGAGCTAACAAGACAGACTTCCAAGTCCAAAGAGCTCCATTGGTGGCCAGATGGGATGAGGTTCAAAAACACTTTAGGGAAGGAACAATTACAGAGTAGCTCAAATAAGAGGATGATGCATTGTGTAAAGAGATTGAGAACATTGACAACCAAGAGGAGACCTACTGGAAATAGAGAGCAAGAACCACTTGGTTATTAGAAGGTGATAAAAATACTAAATTTTTCCATTAGACTGCTTGTGCTAGGAGATATATGAACAACATGGAAGCTCTTCAAGATGAGAACAGACACTCCTTTGATACAATTCCAGGTATGCATTTTCATTCAATGGATTATTTTTCTAAACTATTTAAGGAAATTATGGTGCAATATGAAGAGGCTCAAAAAGAAGTTATTGTTGTCATACCCTTTTTTATATCTGAAGAAGAAAATTAGGCCCTTCTTAAACCATTAATGGAGAGGAATTTAAGAATGTAGTCTTTGGAATGAGCACTGGAAAAACACTAGGTCCAGATGGCTTTCCAATTGAGTTTTTTAGGCCTTTTGGGATAACTTGGAGGAGGATGTAATGGTTGTTATATAGGATTCCAAAGGTAGTAAAATAATGCTTAAAGCATTAAATCATACTTTCATTGCCTTAATTCCAAAATGGGAGGAAGGGGTACATATTTCAGATTATAGACCTATTACCTTATGCAATGTCATATATAAAATAATCACAAAGGTAATTTCTAAGTGGCTAAAACCTCTTCTACATAGAATTATATCCTCAGAGTAAGGGTATTTTGTCAAGGGTAGGTATATCTTGGATGGTGTGGTTCTAGATCAGGAGGCAATCCATTCAATGCAAACATCTGGTAATAGAGGAATGTTCATAAAATTAGATATGTCAAAGGCTTATGATATGGTGGAGTGGAGCTTCTTGTCAAAGATGATGTCAGCATTTAGTTTCTCTCAGTATTAGATAGAATGGGTTATGAGTTGTGTTTCTATTTTGACATATTCAGTATTAATCAAGGGTCTTCCTCGCAACTGTTTGGAGCTACTCGAGGCCTTCATCAAGGAGATCCTTGCTCTCCCTATATTTTTCTTATATTGGCTGAAGGATTGGGTAGAATCATATTGAGGAGAAGAAACCAAGGTTTTCTAATAGGTATCAAGGTGGGTGAGGAAGTTTTGACTCACCTAGAGTTTGTGGGTGACACAAGATTGGTGGGAGTTGCCAACTTCAGGGAAGCAAGAATGATTAGAGATAAACTTAATGTCTACATTAGGGCTACAAACCAAGTCATCAATGATAAAAAAAATCCAAAGTGATCTTTTTCAATCTTGATCAAAGGCTTCAGGATAGAATTTTAGAGATCTTGGGATTCAAAAGGACTTCTATCCCAGTGGTATACTTTGGGATCCCTTTGCATTTTAAAAAAACTAAAAATAGATATATGGAGGAATATTATGGACTGTATCAAGAAAAGAATTAATCATTGGTCTCACAAATGGTCAAGCTATGGGGGTAGATTAACATTTTTATAGCCAGTCGTTCAGGCCATGCCAATTTATAAATTTTCTATCCTGGCTACCCCATATACTATAAGAGTTGGACAAGATGGATAGAAAATTTTTATGGAAAGGAGTAAAAGGAGAGAGGAAATGGGCCTTAGTAGGTTGGGAGAAAGTAAAACAACCCAAGATAAAAGGAATTTTAGGACTAAGAAGATCAAAGTTAAATAATAAATATTTGGCTGGAAAGCTTTATTGGAGGTGGATTTCCCAACCAACTTCTTTATTCAGTAGAATCTTAACTAGTAAATATTTAAGACAGGTAAACCCAAATGAGGTGGGTCATTTCCCTTTGGATGGTAATGAATCCTTAGTGTGGTAGGATCTCAAGTTAGGATCTAAGGTAGTAAAATATGGATTATTTTGGAAAGTGGGGAGAGGAAAGAAGGCACAATTTTGGATAGATTCATGGGATTGAATTTACTGAACTGAAACCAATAAAAATAGCCATAGAAACCAGGGATTAAATCCAAATTGAAAGTTATTTGAATGCTATTCATCTGGGGATTATAATTTTAAGCAGTTTAAGAAGTTGGATGAGTGGCCAATTTCAATCCCTCTAGATTTGACACCCATCATGACTAAAATCTTGGCATAAATATTTCTCACAGGTAGATATGAGGAGGATGAATTAGCTTGGGTCTATGGAAGCCTTGGTATCTACACAATGAAGGATGGATATGATAATATCCTTCTAGAGCCTCCTCCTCATACATATCAGGTTGAGGATTGGAGAAAGATTTGGCAGTCCAAGGGTTGGCCGAAAGTAAACTTTTTTTCCTGGAAGTTCATGCATTATGGTATTCTTCCTTTTGATAATCTTATATGTAGGGGAATAATTGTTCCATATCAATGTGTTTTATGCTACAAGAGTGAGGAAACAGCTGATCACTTGATTTTTGAGTGCCCATTCATGCGCTAGATCTAGAAGAGATGGTTTTTATATTATAAAATTCAAGTTAATGGTGATTTGAATCGGATTAATATTTGGGAAATATGAAAGAGGGGTAGATTTAAATCTAAATATCTTTGTATTGGTTGGGAGCTTGTATTAAAATTCATTTGGTGGCAATTGTGGTTGGAGAGAAATGCCAAAAATTTTAGAGAAACTTTTTCTTCTTTAGATGGAGTTTGGTAGGTCATTTGGAGCAAAGTCACAGAAACTGTGGTGGTCTATGCTAAAGAGGAAACTCAGGTTGTTATTGGTGCAATGGATAATGAAGGTAAAGTGCAAGAGGGATAGGGTAGATCTAGTTGGAAACCACCCCAATAAGGTTGGATTAAAATTATTACTGATGGAGCTAGAAAAGGCAATTTGGGTAGAGCTGGAATTGGAGTGGTTTTCCATAATCATATTGGAAAAATGCTCTATTTGGAACTAAAATGCTTGGGAAGAGCCACAAAAAATTAAGTAGAAGCATTAGCTATCAAATATGCTTCTCTTTTGGAAGTAAAACAAGGTTAGAGGAGGATAATCCTAGAAAAATATTCTCAAATAATGGTTGGAGCTCTAGATTGCATGAGGAACTTTAATTTGAAAAAATGGAGGTTGAGGATTCTTGTCACTCAAATTAAGGAATTATGGATGGAATTAGATGATGTGATTCCAATTTATGTGAGTAGAGATCTAAATAAAGTGGTAGACTTCCTAGCTAATATGGGCACTGATAAGGAGGTAGGGGTTTAGTGGCACAGTGACATGGCTATTGAGGATGAGATGATTAGGCAAGTTGGTGAGAAAATCTAGTACTTAGCTAATTTGGATAACCATTCCAAAAATATTGTTTAGGAGATTTGTGCTTCAATGTAGATCTTCTTTTATAGTTGTAAACAGGTGAACAATCATTGTAGAAATATGGTTTAAGAGATTTGGCTCCAATGCAAATCTTATTTTACTATTGTAAACATGTGTTCTCTTTGGCCAAGGCTAGGAAAATTCTCATCCCAACTTGTAAATGATCTTTTTTTTAATACAATTTTTTTCAAACTATATTTCAAAAATCATATCAATAGCAGTAATCAAAGGAATGCAAAAATCATCATATACAAGAGAGATATAAATTTAACATGGTTCACCCAATATGGGCTACTCCATGAAGAAAATATTTCTTCTAAATTTTCTCAATAAATCTCTTGGGAATCAATTCCCTATTACAATGTTTATGGACCTCTGTCCAAAGGAGACACCAATCCCCTATGCTCTGATTTTATGGATCTCTTTTCCATAGGATAACTCTATTCCCCTTGCTCTGGTTCATGGATCTATCTCCACATGATAACTCTATCCCCTAGCTCTGGTTTGTGGAACTTGATCTAGGATAACTCTATATCCTCAACTAGTTTGTGGATCTCTCTCCATAGAGGAAATCTATCTCCCTAGCTGGCTCACGGATCTTACTCCACATGAGAACTCTTTCCATTTACTTTGGTTGGTGTATCTCTATCCATAGGAGAACTCTATCCCCTCTACTCTAGTTGGTGAACTGATAGAATACTTCTACCCCAACTACTCTGGATTGTGTATCTCTCTCATAAGAGACCTCTATCCCCATTACACTAGCTAAGTGAAACTATGTGTTACCTTGAAACTCTTCAACCCTTGACAATTCTAGAATAAGTGTGTGAATATATTTCTATGGATTTCATTGAAGGGTTATTCAAATATGGAGAGATATTACTTCTTCTAGTGGTAATGGATCATCTCATAAATTATGTTTACTATTTTTCCTTATCCTATCCCTACACAACCTCCATAGTTGTCCAAATTCTTTTAGAATTCATCTTCTACCTTCATGGAATGTCCAAATCAATTGTGTTAGATAGGAACCCTAATTTGACCAATCACTTTTAGCAAGAACTATTTAAGTTGTAGGGCATTCAAATCAAAATGAGTTTGGCTTATGACCCTCAGGTTGATGGTCAAGCTAAAATTATCAATAATTGTTTGGAAATATACCTTCATTATTTTGCATCAAAACATCCTACACAATTGGCTAAATGGCTCATTTTGGTCGAATGGTAATTTAATACTTCATATCATACCACTACAAAGGTTACCTCATTTGAAACATTTTATGGTCTTCCTCCACTAATACTCTCTTTGTAAATTTCCAAAAGCTCTAATATTTAAGCTATTGATTCCACCCCCATTCAGCATGTTGCCATCCTATGAAAACTTAAGGTAAATCTTGAATTATCCCAAAACCATACGCATCAACAATTTTATCAATATTATTGTAAGCACAACTTCAAAGAAGAGGACATGGTGTGAGTGCAAGCCAGCTATACGTGTAAGTGCAATAAAAAGTGAGTGAGTGCAACCAGAAATAAGAGTGTAATTATAAGCTAGGAGTGAGTGTAGCCAATAAAAAGTGTAAGCATGAGTTGAGAGTGAGTGTAGCCAAAAGCAAGTTTGAGCACATGCTCAGAGTGAGGAGGAGGTGTGAGCAGGAAAGCAGAAAGTAGAAAGTAAAGTGTGATCAAGTACTAAGTGCCACTTATTATTCCAGATCTTAGGAGAATTTTAAGGATTCATTTGAAAAAAATCTAGGTAACATGGAAATAAAGTCATTTTTGAGAGTCTTTATTAAGTGTATGAATGTTCAACTTGAAATTTTGGATGCCCTAGCTAGCAATAAGAGGAATAAAGATATTTGGAAAACCTAGTCTAGGTAGAATATTCTACACTAGAAGTGGTTATGAAGGATGAGATGATTGAGCATGATATAATGATTCTTAAAACCAAAGTATTAATTTTCTTCCTAAATGATTTTTTCTCATTATTTTCTTCATTTCAGAAATAAGGGATAAATAATGGATGGAAGCCCATGTTTTAAAGGTAAAGATGCATATATTTAAGACCTTGAAATAAGAATTTTTCTATGGACACAAAAACTATTAAAAGGCTTCTGGTATAGATTAAGCATTTAGGATTTCCTTATCAACTCATCAACAAGAAATTTTTGAAGAATAATTGTAGTACTCTAGGTGAATTCATTCAAGAGGGACCAACTACTTAGGAGATAAAGCATATTGTATACACTCAAATATGTGTTACCATGGAAATTTCCACTTTTAACATAGTTGATTAGGATTAAATCCAAATCAAGAGAATAGGATCAACAAGTAGATTATGAAAATATTGCATTTTTATGTTGTAAATATCATGAGACTAGGCACATGGTAAAATATTGCAAAATGAAAATGGAGAAAGAGATAGCTAATAATTCTAGTTTGTAAAATTTGATCATCAAACTCCAAGCAAAGCCAAACTCATGCTCTTAATACACTTGGGATGGTCAATACTTGAGATATCATGACTGACATGTCATTCCCAAAAATTCATAAATACAAGAACTTATCTTGCAAGAAATGGATGCATCACCAATGCCTGCATATTCCAAGTATCTAAAAACCTATGAAAGGACCAAGAAATGTTTCTTTTGGAAGGGTATAAAAAATGATATTCAAATATATATGGTAAAATATGATAGGTGCAAGTGAATAAAAAGTGAAACTATGTGTTACCTTGAATCTCTTCAACCCTTAACAATTCTAGAATAAGTGTGTGAAGATATTTCTATGGATTTCATTGAAGGATTACTCAAATCAGAAGAACATTAGTTATTCTAGTGCTAGTGGATCCTTATCCCATACCTACACAACCTCCATAGTTGTCCAAATTCTATTATACTTCATATTTTTACTTTATGGAATATCCAGATCAATGTTTTTAGATAGAGATCCTACTTTTTGTTGGAAATTTTAAGAAATAATGTTGTCATTGATATCAAGTGTTTGGTTCAATTTAAGCTCATTTCGGTACAAGCAAAGTGGTAAAGAACAGGTTATAATATTTTATATTATAAACCAAAAGGGTCGGCTAACACGGTTGAAGACACATGATTATCCCTATGGTTTTAAAGAGAAAAGGAGATATTATAATATTTTAAATATTATAATAATCAATCTAGGAGGGCTTAATAAAAGAAAGAAAAAGAATTGGTAAAAATCCCATGCAAAAGTATTACTTAATACTAGATTAAATAATATAATATTTAACCTAAGGTTTTTTTTTTTTTTTTTAAAAGAGGGTAAAAATTTATTAACTCAGCAAAACATTCATGATACAAAGAAAAGCCTAAGGTTAAAGTATTATATTAATATTATAATTAAATTTTAAATTTGGCTAAGGCACCAAAATTCAAATTTAATATCAGAGGCATATATTTCGCCGATGTTTTAAACATTACCTTGGAGCATATAAAAGGAGGTAATAAATATAAAAGTGAAATAGATTCGAAGCCTCAAGAAATAAGCACATGCAAAAAAATTCAAATGCTAAGTGTTGAAGTCCATGCGAATAAAATTGAATGGAGGAGAGAGAAGAAATGTGGACATTTCTTATTTGTTGGATGAGCACAAGGAATAAAGAGAGGGTGGCCAATATTTTTGTGCACCAAGGGCTGGTAGCCTAAGTGGTAAGCGGATCCTATGTTAAGTCATTGGCAAAAGAGAGGTACAGGGTTCGAATACCCCCAATGCTGGTTTGAAGATTTTATTTTAAGATTTTGTAGAGATAGCAAGTATTTGGTGTGGGAGGCTAACGCTTAGCCTCAACCGCTTGGCTAGCGCAAGTGGTCAAGGAATTGTTCTTGGTGGCCAAGGTTGAAGGGTCGATTTCCATCCACGATAAAGCAAAGGAAATATTTCTTAAAGGTATGCTCTTTGGTTTGGTTTACAAGGTATGCAGTGCATTATTGATTGTTGGTAATAGTATATTTGGAAGATTTTAATTTAACCTATGGTTTGAAAACTTAGGAGATATAAGGTAACATATTTTTGCAATATTTTTTTAGGTATAAATATCATTTATTTAAATTTGTTAAGCTTGGAGTGATAAGTTTGTGAAGGATTTATGAATGTAATGTATTTGTTTTTTATATAAAACTGGAGTGAAAATTTGTATTGAAAGTGTGGAGATAAAAGGTGTAAAAGAGATTTTATCTGATTGTAAATTGTGCTTTATGAAAGGGAAATTATTGAGATAATTTTGAGAGCTTTAATGCAGTGTCTTTGAAAACTAAGGAAAAGCCCTAGAGCATTATTTTCAAAGATCATTGAAGAAAATTTATAAGGACATTTTGAGATAGACTATTGTTATCTAGCCTTGGTGTGGCACAAAGAGAATTGGTTGTGAGTAAGACAGGTTTTGAAAATATATCTTCATCAAAGAAAAAAGGTATGGGCACATCATATTTTATTTGAAGTGGTTGTTGGATTGAATGTTGTAAAACATAAGGTGGAGTGAAAAGGATTGTTTGATAAGAATTGTTAGAAATATTTGAATGAGTTCTATATACTTCATTGTTGAATGTTTAGAGAACACTTGAGATAGAAATTATGAATTATTTGAGTTAGGGTTTGAAATATTTATTGTGATCTTTGTTGGAAATAGTGTGAAACACTTGGTTAGGGTTTGTAAGCAAGTTGTACTTCATTGGTTGAATGATTGAGTGAAATTCTTGAGTATTGGTTTTGAGTGATATTGAAAATGAATGTGCAAACATTAGAAATCATATTTGTGAAAATGATAAACTTAATGATTGAGTAGAACATATTGAGTTTTTTATAGATTACATCATTCTCTATATGTTCTAGAGGGTAAACGAATTCTAGATAGAATACGTCTAAACTGATTCAAGTTAAATAAATTACTTTGAAGATGAGATAAAGCATTTGATAGTATTGTGAGGAAGAATTGAGATTGATTGAGCATATTTTGTGAGCTATTTTGAATATGTTTTAGAGAAGGTTTGAGCATGTTCTAGAGTAGATTTGAACAAGTCTTGGTAAAGACTTGAGAACAGTTTGAGCAAGTCTTGGTGAAGACTTGAAGGTAGATTTGAAAAAGTCTTGGTGAAGACTTGAAGGTATATTTGAGCAAGTTTTGGTGAAGACTTAAAGATAGATTTGAGCAAGTCTTGTGAAGACTTGAGACAAAATTGAGAGTAGGTTTGATTTTTTCAAGCTTTGTGTTAAGGCTTGGGATAGATCTAAGTAGAGTTGATCAATATTTGTATTAGGGCTTGGGGCAGATCTAAGCAGAGTTGATCAAGCTTTGTGTTAAGGCTTAGGGATAGATTTGAGACAGATATTTATGAGTAGATTTATGAGCAGATTTGTGAGTAGAGTTAGAGCAAATTTGTACTACAAGGATATTGTTCACCCTTTACCACTATGTCATCAGTATTTTTCTTGTTCAATGGTAAGGATTACAACTAGAATATGCAACATGGGAGTCCCTCTAGTAGCAGTTTTCTCATATTCAACTTTGAGAACAAAGCTTTTTGAATGGGAAGGCTATGTTAGGACCCTACACTAACAATATTAGGTAATAACCCCTTTTACAACATGGAGATTCTATCCTATTTATGTTAGGTAATATTTTTAAATAGTTTGTGGTACCAAAGGTGCCTAAACAAGCGGTGTCATTTAATGTAACTGTAATAAAGAATATAATTATTTTGTTTGGTAGAACATTCTAGCTCGAGTGACATTTTACATGTAACCAACCCTTGAGTGTTAGGTAGGGTTATGAAGAGTCTTTAAAAATGATAGGGGCATAGATGAATGTATCTTTTTGCATATTGAATCAAGATTTGGTTAAGGAGGTTGTCCCCTCAAAGAGGCCAACAATTTTGTATTGTGGTTTTGTGAAATTAATATTAATTTTTGTATTTACATTTTATACTATAATATTTTGTACTTTCATGAATTAATACTTTTATTGCAATGTTTATATAAATATACTTATTTTGCAAGTGATATCATTTAATTAGATAATTTAAACTTGCACTCTCTTTTGCTTCACACTAGCTTAAGCTTATTTATTTTATTATAATTTATATATACATATAATTGATAAATATTATATATACATATATAATCAACTATTTAAAATTATTTTAAAATACATATAATATGAATAGTATTTATTTCAATATATATATATATATATATATATATATATATATATATATATATCAAATTTTTAAATAAATTTTTAAAACAATAATACTCTATTAATATATTAGCCAAATCTATGAAAATATATATATATATATATATAGTGTGTTTATCATCTAATAATGATTTGCATCCTACAACTATATAATTTAAATTGGATAACTAAAAGAAAATATTTTAAAGAAAAATAAAATTCATTTATTTAAAATAAACTTGTGGAATTCAAATATGCCTTTTTAACAGTTTATATTTCTTCTTATATATATTCCAAGTATTTAATTTAATTGTAATAAAAAATATATATATATATACTATTCACTGTTTTCTTATACATATAAATCAGTATACTTTAAACCATAAGAAGAACAGAGATTAACTCCTTGTTAATGCTTTCGTAAAATCATTATAATAAACACAAAAATATAAGTAGGTGGAATATATATATATATATATATATATATATATATATATATAATAGAACGGTTTTAAAATGTATTCAAACTTATTACAAGTAGGTTTTGAAAGGCACTTCCAAACTTTAGATTTAGCAATATTGAGTTGGATTCCATGAATCAAATCCAAATAAGCTACATATATATATAATAGAACGGTTTTAAAATGTATTCAAACTTATTACAAGTAGGTTTTGAAAGGCACTTCCAAACTTTAGATTTAGCAATATTGAGTTGGATTCCATGAATCAAATCCAAATAAGCTACAGATTTATCTCATGGTCAAAACACTGTAAATTTTAAGGGAGAAAAACAACAAAAACCAGTTAAAAATAAATTTACAAATAAAAATCACCCAAACTAAAGCATTTTTCATCTAACATGAAAGGAGAAGAGGAGAATCATATCATCACGATCAACAAATCATCCCACTCTAAGAAGAACCCATGTCCAGGAAAACCCTCAGCACAAACATCAACCATAATAAAATAACACACAAAAGCACCTCCTGTCCAACAAAACTAACCGCTACAACTCCTTCAACTGGCGCAACCTACCAATTATATAATTGAAATAAATTTAATAATAAAAATTACCTAAAATTCGAACTCAGCAAAATTATATCATTCTACAACTTATATATAACGAACAACATTATTTCTCATAATCTACTCCACTTTCATTTTCATTTTTTTTATCTTGAGTTCCATTCTTTGCCTCGTGTGGTGATCTTTGGTGGCCTCCTTTTCATTATCTTGTTTGCTTCGTCACTACTCATTAATTCATTGCAAGGCTTTCCTACAATTCTACTCTTGTTTACCACTTGCTCCAGTCCATTTTTCTCCTCACTCTCATTTATCTTTTTCAACATTCTTCTCGGTCTCTCAATTCCAATTCCGGCATCTGTAATGTCTACCATTTTTCTAGTTCTATCATTGCTCCTCTCTGTCTCTTCTCTTCCTCTCTTCACACCCTTGTTTACATTGGCCTCTTCCTTTCCACCATATTCATCCAATTCCCTGGCTAACATTTCCCTCTCTGAAACCATTCTAGCAACTGCCTCCTGCTCATGATATTTCTTTATTTTTTTACTCATAGTTAGATAAGTGTCTATCAACGAATCTTCCTCTTCCTTTCCACCATATTCATCCAATTCCCTGGCTAACGTTTCCCTCTCTGAAACCATTCTAGCAACTGCCTCCTGCTCATGATATTTCTTTATTTTTTTACTCGTAGTTAGATAAGTCTCTATCAACGAATCTTCACCTTCTCCAGGGCCATCATCCAAATCTAAGGCATCGTTAATCTGGATCCCTTTGATATTAAAATCACCGTTGTTCTCATCGAGGTGGCTAATCATTAGTGCCTCAGGTTGGCATGTATGGTGACCTGACCAATATATTGAATTATATTCTTTTCTACATAAAAGATAGTCATATTTCATATTCGCCACCTCCGGTGCTGGTGTATCACTTGAATCCACAACGAAGTTGTGAAGTGTTTCCTCTCCATAATTCAACATAGCAATAACGTTTCTATTCTGGAAAGATTCATCACCCTCTTTGTTTCCATTTATGTTTGGCGGGATCTCTACTACAATGGTTTGGCCCATTAACCTCAGCGAGACGCTCTTGGATTCTGCTACACTATTCATATCACAGCTTTGGACTTCTCCTGGTGGTGGAAGATTACGTGCAGGAGTACTCTTGGTTTGAATAATGCCGATTATATGTTTTAGATAGTGAAATTTAGAACTTCCAAGCTTCGGATTTTCCTTTTGACGCTGTAAGTAAAAATATTTCGTTTTTACCAATGCCCTAAATCTTCACTCGCCAAAGCATGCATAAGAGAAATAATCGGTAGCACATATGATCTGTCCTTATATACCATCAAAGTGATTGTTCCGCCTTAAAATTTTAAAATGACCGACTTAAAGACTCCAAGATGCCAACTAGATGGGCCTTCTTATTGTGTTTCAATTCATTATAAATGTAAGATAAATCTATGCAGACATTTTTAATTTCAAGTTGTTGCTTATAAAAATAATAGCATTCATCATGGACGACTAAAGTCTACTCACATAAATTTGTTTTGAAAGTTTTGGGGCTTGAATTTTAATGATTCAAAGCTTTAATTAAATTTAATTTAATTTTTTAATTTTTATTTATTTATTAACTTGTAAGGTTTGCAAGCTTCTATAGAAAATATGTCTTTAACAGTTTTGATATAAAATATTGAATATTTGTTCAAAATTGGATATAATAGGTTTTTGAGAGTGACATGATAGTCATAAATAATTTTATATATATATAACTTATTTATGACTATCAAGTCCACTTCAAAATTTAATTTCACAATTTATTTATATAACTAAATTATTTGTTTATTTAATTTTTTAAAAGAGGAAGGTTTGAATATTTTCAGGTAATCTACTCATCATTGGCAAGGTGTTGTAAACAACTATATGATCATAACAAAATGAATCTTTCGAAGTAATCTACTCATCATTGGCCAAGTGTCATAAACAACTATATGATCATAACATAAGATGAATGGGTCTCTTTCCATTTTATATAACCAATTATAAATATATATTGGTTTGAAGAACTTATATTTAATAATATTTAATAATTCCTCTTATTTACTAATAATACTTTTAATAATATTTCTTTTTGGGGTTACATAGGGTAATCCGTAACTTTCCATTATTTTTTACTACCAACCTAGGTTCAAATCATAGAGCTACCATTATAACGCCTATCTCACCTAGTTATTAGTGATCCAACATGAGGAAGACCACTAGTGTCTTGGGATTGGAACCATCATCATCAAGCCGATGCATACTCAATGAAGTCACTCAACAAGTACAACTAGGAGTGAACATAGCTGGGAGTAAGTGCGAGTGTAGCCAAGAGTGAACACAGTTGGAAGAGAGTGTGAACACAAGCTGGGAGAGAGTGCATCCAAGAGCGAGTACAAGTACAAGTTGAAAGTGAGTGTAGCCAAAAACAAGAGCGCGAGTGCAAGCCGAGAGTGTAACCAAAAGTGAATACGATCGAAAGTAAATGTGAGCACAATCCAAGTGAGTGTAACTAGGAGAAAGTATGAGCATGAGTGAGTGTGAGCACAAGCAAGGAGTGTGCAACTAGAAACAAGAGTGTAAGTACACTTTAGGTGTGTCGAGAGTGAGTGCAGTAGATAGTGAGTGTGAACACAGGCTAGGAGTGAGTACAGCCAAAAATAAGAGTGTGAGTGCAAGCCAGGAGTAAGTATAGCCAATAGATAGTGCAAGGGTAAGATGAGAGTGAGTGCAAGAAAAAGTCAATGTGAATGCAAGCTAAGAGTAAGGAGAAAGTGTGAGCAGGAAAGCAGAAAGTAGAAATAAAAGTGTGATCAAGTAACAAGTACCACTTCTTGTTCCAGATCTTAGGTAATTTAAAGGTTTCATTTGAAAAAAATCTAGGTAACATGGAAATAAAGTCATTTGTGAAAGTTCTTATTGAAAGTATGAATGGTCAAGTTGGAAATTGGGATGCCCTAGCTAGCAATAAGATGAAAAAAATTCTTAAAAATAGAGTGTTAATTTATAACTATCATGGATATTGGCCAAGTTTTTCTAAGACTCAAAATTGGATTAAGTGGAAATGGGGATTGAATTCAAATTACTCCATGAGTTTTCTTTAAAAAGGATTTTTCTTTATTATTTTCTTCAGTTCAAAAATAAGGGATAAAATAATGGATGGAGGCTTGTTATTTAAGGATGAATATGCATTATATTTAATACCTTGGAGTGATAATTTTTCTATGGACACAAAAACTATGAAAAGACTTCTAGTATGGATTAGGCTCTTTAGAATTCCTTATCAACTCATAAATAAGGAACTTTTTAAGAATATTGGTAATACTCTAGGTGAATTCATCCAAGAGGGACCAACTACTAAGGAGAGAAGGCATGTTTTATACACTCGAATATGTGTTGACATAGATATTTCTACTTTTAACACAGTTGATTAGAATTAAATCTAAATCAAGAGAATAGGATCAACATGTGGATTATGAAAATATTGCATTTTAATGTAACAAATATCATGAAACTGGGTACATGGCAATAGATTACAAAGTGAAAATGGAGGAAGAGATGGAAATTTTTGGGCATCGGAGTAGCTTCAATTTAAAACAAGGAGACCATATCACAAGAGAAACTAGGTCAAATCAAGGATTTTCTACTCCTATGAAAGTGTCTAGAAAAATCCCTCTAAATTATCAGATGGTAAAGGTTATTATAGTTCACTCAAATTAACCATTAGAAAAAAAATGATATGAAGGATGAGGAAGTACAATGCACAAGTTCAAATATAAAATGAGTTAAATATGTGAAGGAAGAGGGGAAGAAAAATTTTAATAAAAAGGAATATGAAGAGGTAAATTTTAAATTAAATGAGATGAAGGAGCTCAAGCTTAATCCAGGTAAATCACCTTTATTATCCTCAAGTATATTAAAAACATCTCCTTAAAATAAATATGAAAGTAGTACAAAGTGTATTCCTTGCACTTTAGGTTTTCAAGAGCATTATAGTAAAGAAAATCTTATGCAAGACATCCAAGGAAATTTAAATATTTCAAGCCAACATAATAAAGTGCTCATTATGGAGGATCATCTATGCAATTTAGATTTTTAAGGCAACATAAAGAAGAAAATGTTAATGAGGCCATTCCTTGCACTTTTGACTCTTTAGCGCAACATTAATCTTTACAAGATAAGTTTTATTTTCAAAAATATGAAAAATTAGAAGATATTGATAAATATAAGTGTTGGAAGGGAATAGAAGGAGATGAATGCCATCAAAGTGGTAACTAAGAGATAAAGAAATTTAGAAGGATATTGATAATCAGGAACTAAGAGATAAAGAAATTTAAAAAAATATTAATAAGCGAGAACTAAGAGAAAAAGAAATTTAAAAGAATATTGATCTGGGAAGCCAAATAAAAATATCACAAGTGTTAACAAGAAGTCATCTTAAGCCCACTAATAAAAACAAAAAGTGTTACGATGAAAATAATATCATGGAATATAAGGGGTATGAATAAAACCCCTAAAAAAAGAGTTATTAAGGAAATAATATATTGTTATATCCCTGAGTTTATTTTAATACAAAAAATAAAATTAAGCAATGAGAAATGTAAGGATGCTTTTAAGAAGATTTGGAAGATAGGTGATTGTTTGACAATTTCTTCTTTAGGAGCTTCAGGTCATATTGCAATAATATGGGATAAATGCAAATGAGATGGAAAATTTTTAGAAGTAAAAAGTAATTGGATTGATGGATTATTATATAGGAAAGAGGAAAACATCAAAGTTGATGTAACAACCCAAATCTACTCACATGGTTGTACCACACAAAAATTCATAAACAAATCACTATAATATTTTTTTGTTTTAATACTATAGTTTTACTCATAAGTTTACCTTCAAGATCTTAGAAAACTTGCTTCACCCAATTATTTATTAGTATAATATTAACATAGTACAGGTATATTACACCACTTTTGGGTTCAAGACTATTGCAGACAGTCACCCAAGTGGACGAGATCAGCCATATCCCATAAAGGTGTCATTAGTGGAATTGACTTGTCTCATTTAACATCCTCGTGTTTTGGCATGAGGGTCAATCCATGATAGGGGTTATTCTCTAGGGACCATAACCCCTAGATAGTGAATGTTTGCTTTCCTATCCCTTATCATTTCGAATATTTAACTTTTCATTATTCATGTTCTAATACCGAATGAAAGAGAAATAACATACTTATACCCAGTGTCTAACTTATTATCCTCTTCATAGGGTTTGTTAGAGCCATGTAAATACATTGGCCTTGGACTTAATATCACATGCTCTTTATGACCCATATTTGTATGTTCTATACCATACAACGAGGCTTAACCAACTAGATCAAAGATACACATAATATATGACAGTATTATTTTAGATGCAACCTGGAGAAGAAATCCCATACCACCCTTCATTATCAAACTTGACCTATTCATATTACTTGACTAATTATTTCAATCTATAGTTGCTCTAGATACTATTGTATTCCTACCCTCACCTCAACAATATTTGGGTAAATGTTTCAAGCATCCCTTACACTCCATGCTCAATTTTTTTGTCAGTTCGGGGCTCCTCAATCCATTCTAATTATTTTATTTTCATGCCCTATTAAACTTCCTAAAAATAATTTTCCAACCCATCCATTTAGGTTTAATTTTCTACATAGATATAAAATTCTCAATGAAACCTATAAATATATCAAAGCTTTAGGAAATACCAAGAGTTAAACACATATTTTTTTATTGAAAAAATACTTCATATTAATGAATAATCAGAGAATACATCATCATAACAACACTACAATAGTTTACAAATGAGCAGCAAATAATCAAATCTAACACTTTTATCAATTTTAATACATTCCTGAATAATCTCATACCTAAACACCCTAAGTTAACTATAAACAAGTTCAGCAACTTTGCTACCAGTAACATCAACTAACACCTCCTCATTTTTAAAAATCAGACTACATGTCTTTCCAAATACTAAACAATATAGAGAGTCTGATAATATGCCAAAATATCCTTTTGTGGCTCACACAGTCAATGGAGAATCCAAACAACACTACCTTCCATCTTAGCTATCCCTGAACAACATTATCATACAACCAGACTACCTTTCTCCATACCTTTCTTATTCTCGAATATTCCCAAACAATATGGTTAATTGTTTCACTTTTTCCACAGTTGGAACAAGCATCTATTTGGCTATACGATCCTTACTATGAAGACCCTACATAATAACTAACCATGAAAACACCTTCAACTGCATAAAAACCTAGAACATCCACACCCTAGCAAGACGCTTCTTCCATTTTTTGCAAGAACAACTCAAACCCCATCTGATGTTTAGAATGTCACCAAACGAGATTCCAGGAACCATCAACTAATAAATATTAGAGGCTTTAAAACACCAAATTGGTTTTCCATATTTCCACCTCCAATATTTCCAGATAGGACCTACAAGACCATTGGAAAGCTTGTACAGTTGCTCCATAGGAAGAAGACTTTGTATTTATTACATTGCATACCTATCGAAGGACTTCAGTTTAAATTTAACAACCAACTATTTCCATGGAGTCCAAATACCAGTGTTTCCATCCCAAAGATCTGCCCACTTGAAAATTCCCTTCTTACCAAGTCTCTTGCACTGCAAGGTAGGCATATCTACTGCATACATCCCATTTTTTTTCCAAAGGCAAATTGTTTTGGAGCAAAGAGTCCAACCCTATCTATCATCCAAAAATTCCCATTTAACTAAGCTGACTACATCTTTGCAAGCCTCCCATATTATTTTAATTAGGGTTCAACCTCTAATTTTAAATTTCTCGGGGTGATCAACAATATCTTCAAAACTAAAATTTCCCTTGACTCCGTAAATATTCACACAATTCTTGATTCGGTGACGCAACAACCTTTGCCAGCAAAAATTACCCTCCAAACACCTAATGACCCACTTAGAAGCAAGAACCTTACCTTGAACCTGGATGTTGAGCAACCCAATGCCACCCTCCTTCTTAGGAACAATGCAATACTTCCATGCAACTAGAAGAACCCACCTGGAACCATCCATATTTGCCCATAAAAAATTCCTAATGCAGGTCTCTAGTATTCTATATTGAGTAGGGTTTGGAAGCCAACAAGAGAAATCGTACATGTGGCACGTCTGAATAATCTTACTTACCATAGTATGTTTCCCTACAAAGGAGATCATCTTACTTTTCCAAATTTGAAATTTTTTCTCAAATCTGCTCATACACCAATCCCACATAGATTTAAAGGAAACCCTTTTGCCAAATGGGATGACCAAATATCTAAAAATCTCTCCATCCCTAAATTTCCACCAACCTCTATGAATTTCTTTAGGTAAGGACTCAACTCCTACCAACCAATAGTCATATTTAGTCTCACTAACCACAGTACCAGAAGCAAGACAAAACTAACTGAGAAAATTTTGTAGGCCAACAATCAAGTCCTTATCTATCTGAATAGTAAAGAATGAATTATTTACAAAGTGGTTATTCATAAGATAACTACCAGGAATAGCAATTCCTCTAATTTGACCAGCCAACCTCCTTTATTCTAGCATATAACCCAAAGCATCGGTGGAAAGAACAAAAAGAAGAGGAGCCAATAGGAAGCCTTGTCTGATAGATCTGAACAACTGAATATATTCTAACATTTTACCATTAACCACCACTCTAGACGAGGTTGAGGAGAAAAGTATTTGTATATTATGAACTGTTGTCTTATTAAATCCAAGCCATTGCAACATATTAAAAATAAAGGTCCAATCCATTCTATCATAAGCTTTATCAAAATTAATTTTTAAGAACAAATCCTATTGATTTGACTCCTCTTCCTAATCCATAGATTCCCAAACTGAAAGCACCATATCTAGAATGAAGCTACCTTTAAAAAACCCATTCTGTTCGTCTCGAATAATTCTAGCAGCAATGTCTCACAACCAAAGGGCTAAAGCTTTAGCCACTATTTTATAGGAGACATTTAAAAGGGTAATCGACCTCCAACCCCCAATTTTGTCTTTATTACCCCATTTAGAAATTAACTTGATCACCCCTTGATTCATCCAAGAAGAAAATCCAACTCCATAAAACACTTCCTAAACCATTCTTACATAATCATCTCCAATACAGTCCCACATATACTTATAAAATTCAGTTGAGAGACCATCAGGCCTGGGATACTTACCATTATTCATCCTCGATAAAGCATAAAAGAGCTCTTACTTAGAAAAATTAGCTACCATCCTATCATTTTCAAAACTGACTATATTTTTGGGCACACATTATTTGAATAGATCTCTAGCCTGCTGGACCGGTAGAGAGTTCTCATAGACAACAAAAATCTACTTAAAATGATTTTCAAACAAATTCCTTATTTTAGTCTCATCCTTAGTATGAGTGGAATCCTCCTTTTGTAGAGTTAGAATCTCCAACCCTCCTGTTAGACCAAGTAAACCACCCGCCAGAGTCATAATGTTTTTGTTTGAAATTAACATCAAAAACTTATAGAGCCGCTTTCATTTTGGCCCAAGACTCTTTTTAATCTCCACCAAGACAACAACCCAAACCACCTTCTCTATCTTCATCCCATTCCACCATGTTAAAATCCCCACCAAGGAACTAGCATACCTTTGGAATATTACATTGCATCCAATCCCACAAGTGGACCCTATCACAAGCAATATTAGGCCCATAAACAGAACACACACCAATCACCTACCTAGCTACGACAAAAGTAGCACAAACAATACAACCTTCTGGATATTCACCCCTGTTAAACAGAAGCAAAGAAAGACACTGTCTAACCACAAGAACAATTGGGATGACTATCCCCACTCGTAAAAGGATGGTCAGTAGTTTTTTGAAGTCTGTTTTTGTTGATGTTGTATATCTTTAGGAAATTAAATTTGATGGTTTTGAGTTGCACAGTTGCTTGAATAGTTCTTGGAATGGCACATGGTGGAGCTCAGTTAAACACATATTTAATTTTATTTAAATAAAATATGTACACAATATACTTCATTCCATAATTATAATATAGTTTGAGGCTTAGATAAAGAAAAAGTTTTAACATAATTCCCTATGCACCTATTTTGATATCTTTCAAACATAACACAAGCATACTAATAAAACATTTTTTTATTATTATTTTTCTATAAAATTAAACCATTTTTGTTTCTCATCTTACTTCATTTAGATTTTATATTTAGAAACTCTTTTCACACATTACAATAAAACATAGTCTCGAATACAAATTGCTTAAGTAAAAATATAACTTTATTTTAACTCCAACCTCACCGCCAACAAACAACTTTACCACGTTAAAGGTTATCTACAAGTTTAGCCATTGACTAACATATATCCATGGAAATTCATTAAGCCTACAACTTGAGAATAATAACACAGCTCAAAGTATATAATATTTTATTAAAGAGATATTAATCCCAACATAGACTGATATCATACAGTAGCATTAAAAATAAGGGATTAATTATCTAGGTACCAAGGAATCATTCTAGCCACACCGCTAGTTCCTCATTGTCTTAACATAAAATTGGAAAATGAAAGATTACAAAGTTTGACATTTTTTCCACGGCTTAGGCTTAACTAGATTTGCTCCTCTACGTATGAAATTCGCAGATGGTTTTCAAATGGTCTTAAGATTTCTAAGAAAAACAATTTACTTCTATACATATATATATGTAAATATGGAGCTCAAAAACCTAGGCTTGATACATTTGCCAACTTAATTTGCATGACTCCATAAGTATGGTTTTTAACTCTACACTACAGGTAATGGTTACACTTTCACTAAACAAAATAAAATAGTACTTATTAGTTTTACCCAGCATACCCAGTATTCAAACCATTTATTCAATGAAATATTAATTCTTTTGAATGGAATTCACACGGATAGTAAATACAAGCTTTTCATAAATCGTAAGCCACAACTAGATCATGCGTAAACAAATTAATATGTTTCTTTCTTAAGTAAACTAAACTTATACACAAAATCATTACTTGAAACTGCCATTCCAAAATTTACAAAAAACCATAAAAGAGTTTTATTGGTATAACAATATTTCATATTTTTATTCGTTGTTATAAGAATAAACATTATTTACAAGTTTAACATTTGAGTTTAGGATCTGAAGAGAACACAAACCAACACCATATAAGGTAACACCCCAAGTCTAATTTCTACACATTATAGCAACTATAACATAACATGCTTTAGATATTCAAATCTATTTTGCACTAGTTCAAACTGTAACTTTTGCTAGAATGCAATTACATGAAGACAAATATTTTGAAAATTTTAATTTTCTTTTCAAACTTATTAGTGGCTTCATTTGCCTACTCGACCATCATCATATTCGAAAGTCTTCCTCATACTACCAGCTGAGACTCCAGTCTCTGGAGTTCTTCGGAGTGCCTAAACCTTCCAAATGTTACCCAACTCTTCCATAATTTTCATTGTCACCTAACCTTATTCATGTTGTTATCTCTTTCTTCTCCCTCTACCAATCATACCATACATGTTTTCTTAATCCTTTTCCAAACAGTTTCCTCCAAACATAGGTTTTTTACTACATCCAACATGATTGTTTTCAATTTCCACTTCTTCATTTATCAATTTGTGGTTAAGGAGAGGATTAAAATCATAATAAAATCAAACACCTTGCACCAATGTGGTTAAGCTAACCACTATTCCATGCCACGCTTGTCCAGGAAGAAAAATCATTTACTTTTATATTGCATATTTTCTTTTGATATATAGAAGCAATGGTTACAATCATGATTTTTAGTAACTACCAGCATAGCTGGTAGGGTTCAAACTATCTACGAAGGCTCCCAGGACTTCCATCGTCTCGGTACATGGTAACCCGACGTGAGATGGGGACCACCGGACGCACAGGGGTTGCACCGTCGTCATCAATCTGGCGCACCACTCAGAGGAATCGAATCAGGCTACTGTCTATGCATGGGCAAGCCCGTGGGATTGGAACCTAGGTCTCCTCTCGGTAAGCGCCCCAACTTACCAATCCACCTAGACCCATGGACATACTTTTATATTGCATATTACTTCCACATAAGAATAGATCCAATCATCTATTTAAAAGAAAACTTAAACATAATATTTGTCCACCTTAATGATTAATATCCATAGCAACTCATGTCCATTCAGACTTCTTAAAACCATACACACATTCATTTATTTACATTTACATATTATATCTATTTCTTGTTTAAATTAAACTATATGCATATTAAAATAATCAGTGGCTTCCTTCATCATCGCCACTCATACAAAATACAAAATCTAAAAAAACATAGCATCTATATTATTTTCAAGTATCCGAGCATCCATGTACTTGTGAATTGAATCATCACTTCCCTTATTACCTTTTTCATCAACTACCTTCTCTTCTTCGTCGACTTTATCGAATTTAAACCTGGTTCTATATTCGCAATAGCTATCAACAGTACCACAATCCATAAGAAAATATAAATTTATTACCAATTTACTTTTTTTCAATCTTTGTGTCAGGAGGATCGTTACAGTTGAGGTTATAATTGTATATGCTCCAACTATAGTTACTCTTCATAGAAGATATTAAAAGCACCTTAGTATATATTTGTCAAATACAATGATGATCCATTGTGATCTATAGAATTTTTAGGATGATTTTATTACTGTTATATATCCTTTGGAAAAGAAGGGTGGCATTCTAGGATGGTCTAAATCAATGTAATATTTTACTTTCTTTGTCAATTCAAATTAACTTTGGGATGCTAGTCTCTCAATATTTACACATGGGATAATATATGTATTGGAAAATATTATATAGCAAAAATATTAGATAGATTCTTGTTATCCAATAAATGGTTGTAAACAAAGTATACAATCTCTTCAAAGCCCAAGGGCTATGTTATAACTGTAATGAGATGTACTCCCTAAGACATAAATGTGTGCACCAAAAAATGTATTTTCTTGATTTGAATGAGACACCAACCATAGAATCTTTAGAGAAGGAAGAGTATCATTAGGAAAAGAAACAACCAAAACTACTAGAATCCCCAAAATAATCCCAACTGAAAATTTTCGTGCATGCATTAATAGGTATATCAATTCCTCAAACCATGGAGGTGATAGGACACTTTAAAGGATAATGGGTAGTAATTTTTATTGACTCTTGAAGCACATATAACTTTTTTGACCCAAGGATAATAAAATAGAGGAATTGTTATATTAATACTTGTAACTCTTTTGAAATCATGATTGCCAATGGAAGAACTTTTCCTTATAAAGGATTTTGGTGAAATATCAAGATGCAAATAGGAGAATATAATCTTAAGGTGGATATGTTTTCCTTACCCTAGCTAAGTGTGATGTTTTATTGCAATATTTATGTAAATGTACTTATTTTAATTAAAAGGATCCTAATATATCCCACTTGCACTCCCTCAGGCTTCACACGTTTATTGTTTATTTTATAATAATTTATATATACATACGATTGATAAGTATATTATTTATATATATAATTAACCATTTAAAATTATTTTAAATTACTCATGATATAAATAATATTTATTTAAAAATATTAACATATATAAATTAAGTTTTTAAATAAATTATTAAAACAATGATATTTTTATTAATATGTTAATAAAATCTTTTTTTGGAAGAATATATATATGTGTTTATCCTCTAATAATAATTTGCATCCTACAACTATATAATTTAAATTGGAAAGCTAAAAATAAAATCAATTTATTTAAAATAAACATGTGGAATTCAAATATGCCTTTCAACAGTAAGAAAAATAAAATCAATTTATTTAAAATAAACATGTCGAATTCAAATATGCCTTTCAACAGTTTATATTTCTCTTTCAAATCAAAAGTTATAAACCCTTTATTAAAATAACCCAAAAAAATTAAAATCAAAGTATTGAATTGTAATAAAAATATTTTTATTATTCACTGTTTTCTTATACATTTAAATCAGTACAATTTAGACCATAAGAAGAACAGAGATTAACTTTTTGTTAATGCCTTTGTAAAATCATTATAATAAACACTGAGTAAATATACTTTGAATAAGTTTAATAATAATAATTGCCTAACTCAAATAAATTATATCATACTACAACATACATATGACGATCAACATTATTTCATTTAACCTACTCCACTTTTCATTTTTTTTTTTTTTTTATATCTCGAGTTCCATTCTGTGCCTCTTGTCGTGATCTTTGGTGGCCTCCTCTTCATTGTCTTGTTTGCCTCGTCACTACTCATTATCTCATTGAGAGGCTTTCTTACAATTCTACTCCTGTTTACCACTTGCCCCAGTCCATTCTTCTCCTCACTCTCATTTATCTTTTTCAAAATTCTTCTCGGTCTCTCAATCCCAATTCCAGCATCTGTCATGTCTAACTCTTTTCTAGTTCCATCATTGCTCCTCTCTGTCTCTTCTCTTCCTCTCTTCACACCCTTGTCTACATTGGCCTCTTCCTTTCCACCATATTCATCCAATTCCCTGGCTAACATTTCCCTCTCTGAAACCATTCTAGCATCTGTCTCCTGCTCATGATATTTCTTTATTTTTTTACTCATAGTTAGATAAGTCTCTATCAACAAATCTTCCTCTTCCTTTCCACCATATTCATCCAATTCCCTGGCTAACATTTCCCTCTCTGAAACCATTCTAGCAACAGCCTCCTGCTCATGATATTTCTTTATTTTTTTACTCATAGATAAGTCTCTATCAACGAATATTCACCTTCTCCAGGGCCATCATCCAAATCTAAGACATCGTTAATCTGGATCCCTTTGATCTTAAAATCACCGTTGTTCTCATCGAGAAGCTAATCATTGGTGCCTCAGGTTGGCATGTATGGTGACCTGACCAATATATTGAATTATATTTTTTTCTACATAAAAGATGGTCATTTTTCATATTCGCCACCTCCGGTGCTGGTGTATCACTTGAATCCACAACGAAGTTGTGAAGTGTTTTCTCTACAGAATTCAACATAGCAATAACGTTTCTATTCTGGAAAGATTCATCACCCTCTTTGTTTCCATTTATGTTTGGCGGGATCTCTACTACAATGGTTTGGCCCATTAACCTCAGCGAGACCCTCTTGGATTCTGCTACACTATTCATATCAAAGCTTTGGACTTCTCCTGGTGCTAGAAGATTACGTGCAGCAGTACTCTTGGTTTGAATAATGCCGATTATATGTTTTAGATAATGAAATGTAGAATTTCCAAGCTTCGGATTTTCCATTTGACGCTGCAAGTAAAAACTTCCTCAAACTGATATCGAATTTCAACAAAAATAGTTTGTTTTTACCAATGCCCTAAATCTTCACTCGCCAACGCATGCATAAGAGAAATCATCGGTAGCACATATCATCTGTCCTTATATACCATCAAAAGTAATTTTTCCACCTTAAAATTTTAAAATGACCGACTTATAGACCCCAAGATGCCAACTAGATGGGCCTTCTTATTCTGTTTCAATTCATTATAAATGTAAGGATAAATCTATGCACACAGCTTCAATTTCAAGTTGTTGCTTGTAAAAATAATAATTCATGGACTATTATGTTTGGCTATAAAGTCTAGTCACATGAATTTGCTTAAAAGTTTTGGACTTGACTTCTAATTAGAGCCCAAGCTTCTAACTATTCAAAGCTTTAATTAAATTTTATTTTATTTTTTAATTTTTATTTATGTATTAATGTCTAAAGTTGGCAAGATTTTATAAAAAATGTCTTTAATACTTTTTTTTTAAATATTAATATTTGTTGAATTTTTGAAAGGAGTAAAATTGAGTGGCATGATAGTTCTAAATAATATTTTATATTTATATATATAACATTATTTATGACTATGATTTCCACTTCAAAATATAATTTAATTTTACATTTTATTTATATAATTAAATTATTTGTTAATTTTATTTTTTGAAATATTAAGGTTCGAATATTTTAAAGTAATTTACTCATCATTGGTAAGGTGTTGTAAACAACTATATGATCTTAATATAAGATGAATGGGTTCCTTTCCCTCCTATATAACCAATTATAAATATATGTTGATTTAAAGAAGTTATATTTAATAATATTTAACAAATCGTCCTATTTATTACTAATAATTTTTATAAAAAAAAATTTAGGGGTTACATAGGGGAATCCATAACTTCCAATTATTTTTTATTACCATACATAGGTTCAAATTCTAGAGCTACCACTATAATCGCTATCTCTCCTCATTATTAGTGACCCAACATGAGGAAGATCACTAGTGGTTTGGGATTAGAACTGTCATTGTCAAGCTGACATGCACTTAGTGGAGTCAAGATACTTAGCAGTGAGTGTAACCAAGAGTGAATGTAGTTGGAAGCAAGTGCGAGCACAACTAGGAGTGAACATAGTTGAAAGTGAGTATGAGCACAAGTTGAGAGCGAGTGCAGCCAAGAGAGAGTATGAGCACAAGTTGGGAATGAGTGGAGCCAAAAAAATAGTACGAGTGTAAAATCAGTGTGGGTGCAGTCAGGAGTGAATGTAGCTATAAGTGAGTGCCAGTACAATACAAGAGTTAGTGTAGTCAGACGTGAGTGTGAGCACACACGAGCTGGGAGTGTGTAACTAGAAACAAGAGTGTGAGTGCAAGCCAAGTATACTAGGTGCAATTGCGACAAAAAGTGAGTGTGAGCACAAGCCAGTAGTGAGTGCAACCAAAAACAAGAGTGTGAGTTCAAGCCAAGAGTGAGTGTATCCAATAACAAGTGCAAGCATGAAGCGAGAGTGAGTGCAGCCAAAAGAAACTGTGAATATAAGCTGGTAGTGAGGAGGAAGTGTGAGTAGGAAAGCAAAAAGTAGAAAGTAAAGTGTGATCAAGCAATAAGTGCCACTTCTTATTCCAAATATTAGGATAATTTAAAGGATTCATTAGAAAAAATATAGATAATGTGGAAAGAAAGTCATTTGTGAGAATCCTTATTGAAAGCATGAATGGTCAAGTTGAAATTTTGGATTCCCTAACTAGCAATAGGAGGAAAAAAAATCTTTGAAAATCCAGTCCAAGTAGCAGATTCTACACCATAAGTGATTATGAAGGATGAGATGATTGAGCATGATATAATGATTCTTAAAACCAAAGTATTAATTTATAAGTTTCAAGGATATTATCCAGGTTTTTCTAAGATTCAAAATTGGATTAAGTGGAAGTGGATATTGAACTTAAAATACTCCATGAATTTTCTTCCAAAATGATTTTTTCTCATTATTTTTTCCTCTTCATAAATAAGATATAAAACAATAGATGGAGGTCCATGGTTTAGGGGTAAATATGCATTATATTCATGACCTTAGATTGAGAATTTTTCTATGAATACAAAAACTATTAAAAGACTTCTGGTATACTCTAGGTAAATTCATCCAAGAGGGATCAACTAATAAGGAGAGAAGGCATGGTGTATACACTCGAATATGTGTTGCCATGGATATTATAAAATCACATATAAAGAAGTAAAGGAAATTATAGTGGTTGATGCTATCCCAATAATATGAAGATTAGAGGATGTTAAATTCTATATCTCCAAACTCATGCTCTTAATACACTTGGGACGGTCAAGACTTGAGATATGATGAATGGTATGTCATTCTTAAACAATCGTAAATACAAGAACTCATCTTGCAAGAAATGCATTCATCACCAATGACTAGATATTTTAAGTTTATAAAAACATATGAAAGGACCAAGAAATATTTCTTTTGGAAGGGTATAAAAAAGGATATTCAAAAATTTATGGTAAATTTGTGATAGGTGCAAGTGAATAAAAAGTGAAACTATGTATTACCTTGAAACTCTTCAACCCTTGATAATTCTAGAATAAGTGTGTGAAGATATTTCTATGGATTTTGTTAGAATCCAATCCTAACATTCATTTTTAATAATAAATATAATACATTTCATATCCATATATTTAATAATATAATAAATAATTAATAATTATTTATTATATTATATAT
The DNA here is from genome assembly GCA_028583015.1 of Wollemia nobilis. Classification (NCBI taxonomy): domain Eukaryota; kingdom Viridiplantae; phylum Streptophyta; class Pinopsida; order Araucariales; family Araucariaceae; genus Wollemia; species Wollemia nobilis. Next base: position 91,336 of record JAQPPZ010015014.1, on the reverse strand, counting down.
TTAGGATTAGATGGTTATATAGTCATAATAATTAAATACATTAATTATTATAACCAACAGAATGAAGTGTTAGGTTGCTATATATATAATTATTCAAATTATTCATTCGAGGACATCCATGAAATATATAATATATGATTTATTAAATAATTGATCAAAAGAGATTTTTTTAGATTTAGGTCATTTATTATTTATTTATCAATTTAGTGCTAAGAACCCTAGGAACCCTAGACCAATTCATACTTATTTTGGTTCAACCAACCAAACTAGAATTTGATTTCTCTAAAGTATAAAGAGAAGTTGCTGACCATGGAGAAGAGGGACACAAAAACTGTACTATCTGAAATACCGCAGCATGTCAAAGAAGAAATACTAGTTTTTCTTCCTATGGATACTGTAATCCGTTTCTTTGAAATTTCTAAGGAGTGGAACGCTTTATTGGTTTCTTCACGATTTATATACAAGTGGAATCACATTCCAAACAGGATTTCATCGTTATTATTGTGCGGGTTTGTAGATGGGGAACAACAATATGCAATGTATTGCTTCTTTGACTATAGATGAAGATAAAAAAAAATTAAAAAAAATTCCATGCCATAGAACTACTTTGGGAGAGGATATTCAGCTGGATAACTTCTAGTGCACATTGAGCATAAGACCTCAACGACTTTGCAAGAAAGAAAATTTCTTTACAATCCACTGAACACGACATTGTTTGAAGTTTCTGAAGTATCTTTTCCTTTAGATGAAAATCATTACCCCTAGCTACTCGATACCAGGTATGGATTGTGAGCGGGGATTACGGAGATACATGCAGAGTGGTGCTACAACGATTTAAGGGAAAAAGGTTAAAAATCTACGAGGCTTCATCCAATTCAACGACCAATGTGCTCAACCTGCCATGGACAATCTCAGTTGACTCGGAAATTATTCATCGGAATGGATTGTTTTTTTGTGGTGCACGATATGATTCGAAATATATTATGGTTTTCAGTTATCAAAACACAGAGGAATACACATCAGATGTGGTTATTGTGGAGGTGCCTCAGTTGGCTCAGAATCGTAAAAAAAAGTACAGTAAATTCTTCTTTCAATGTGGGTCTTACATGGTCCTTGGTTGCTTAAATTTCACCAACATACATTGCAGTTCAGTTTTTTGGGAGTTTCACTTTGAATCTAAATATAATCACAATTGGAAGGAAATCACAAGGTTTCCTTCACATATTTCAGCAATGTTTAGGGTGTGTGAGAGGTATGATTTGGTAGCAGTGGATGAATTTATTTGTATTGTAGGGCAGTCTCTGAAAGAGGTGGTAGTCGTAACGTACAATATAAGACAGGATTCTTGGCTACTTCTTCCTCAACTTGGCTATCTGAATTCTTACCACTTCAATCCAAGATGCTATTACCGTCCTGTGGCCTTCCAACCAAGGCCTGATATTCATTTGAAGTTAAAAAAAAATTTATTTAATTCATCTGATATTCATTTGAAGTTAAAAATAAATTTATTTAATTCAATATGAGCGAGAACTCGTTGCCCATACCCGTGTGATTCCACGTACATAAATCGGGTCTTGAACTCGTCCTAGCCAAAAATATATATTTTGAAATAAAATTTAAGAGTTGTTTCCAAGGTTTTGGGGCCATGCAAAGAGGGGTATCCTTAAGTCAAAATAAATAAATAAAATGTTGGCCACCCTTTTTCAATAAGATGAAGTTTTTAAAAAAACACTTCATAAAGTATGATAATTCTATTTTAGTAACACAGTGCTATACAACTCAATTACAAACAGTATTCTAACTACATTTTGCTGGTTTAGGTGAAGAATTTAAATTTTTTTTTTTTTTTAAACACGCCGAAGTCTGCACGGCGCTGTTCGGACAGCGCAGTGCGCAAGTCGGGGGCCCGACGGACTTCGCCCAAACTAGGGCGAAGTGCGAACGTCGGCCACGCCGACGGACTTCGCCCGAAATTGGGCGAAGTGCGCACTCGGCCGCGCCGACGGACTTCGCCCGAAATTGGGCGAAGTGCGCACTCGGGCCGCAGCCGGACTTCGCCCGAACTTGGGCGAAGTTCGCACTTCGGGGCCGCAGACGGACTTCGCCCGAAACTGGGCGAAGTTCGCACTTCGCGGCTGCGACGGACTTCGCCCGAAATTTGGGCGAAGTTCGAACTTCGGGCAGCCAACGAACTGTGCAGGGTGAAGAGGGGACTGAGGCCAACTTCGGACTTCTCGTGCACTCGAGCTGCTCCAGTCTTAGCCGCGAACTTTGGAAGCAAACTTGGAAAGCCGCTTTAGACTTGTTCTTCTTCCGCGGCTGCCGCTGGGTTTGCCTGGCTTGGCAACACCTGTATGAGAAGAGAGAGACGCCGGAACAGAGAGCAACAAACTGCAAACCCTAAAAGATGCCGGAAACAAACAACAAACTTTATTTATATTAAACGGGGGTTACAAGTTCCTCAGCGAGGAAATTACAATCATCTGCAGGCTGTGCTGCAGGATAAGTTAAACAGACAAAATGTCGAGTCGGCTGCTCAGACATTAATCAGCTGAGTCAAACTGCTCGCTGAGATACTTTTCTTTGCCTCTGCTCCTTCTTGCTCCTTCTCTTTTTCTTCCTCTTCTTCTTATCTGAAATACCCGAGACGCCTTATATAGCCGCGGGAAGAGGAGGATTGGGGTTTGTCCTCTGACAGGTCCTGACAAGCCCTCAACTAGGGTTTCTGACCAATCGCCGCACAAGCGTCACATCTGTCAGAGGGTAGGTGCGGCGTCATGTCAGCCCTTTGCCGGGATCCCGGACTGCGGCAGCGCGGTCCGACTTCGCCCATGTACGGAGCGCAATCCGGTTTCGCCCAAGGTTCGGAGCGCGATTGGGCACGGGCGTGAAATGTGGGTTAATTTTTCTAACACCCTCCTTTAATCTTGATTTCACGAGCGCTTTGACTCCAAGCTGCTCTCGCAATCTGTTGAAGTCTTCCTCCTTCAAAGGCTTCGTGAAGATGTCAGCCAGTTGCTCCTTGGACCTGCAAAACTGCAGTTGTACTTCGCCAAATTTCACCAGCTCTCTGATGAAATGATACCGGATGTCTATGTGCTTCGTCCGGCCATGGAACACAGGATCCTTTGAGAGTGCAATGGCCGAATTGTTATCACGAGAAAATTGTTGTCGCACCATCCGGAGGAAAGTTCAGTTCACTTAGAACTCTTCGCGGCCAAAGCTGCACGGCATGCGGGCGACGTGGCGGCGACATATTACGCTCGGTGTGGACAACGCAACGATGGGTTGTTTCTTGGACGCCCATGATCTGCCCACGATCCGAGATGGAAAGCATACCCGGAGGTGCTCTTTCGATCGTCGGTCTTGCCCGACCCGATCCTTTGTCCGTGAAGCCCACTAGCTCCAACTGGTCTTGTCTGGTGTAAAATAGGCCATGGTTTCATGTCCCGTTGACATAGCGCAAGATCCTCTTACATGCTTGCCAGTGCGTGTCCTTCGGAGTCTCCATGAAGCGGCTGATCGGGCCGACTCCGAACATCGGATCCGGCCGAGTTGCAGTCAAATACATCAGACTGCCAACTAGCCTCTTGAACAGGGTTGGGTCGACATTCCTCCCTGTATCCAACTTGCTCAGCTTCAAACCTGTGGCTGCAGGTGTGATGGCAGGTTTACTGTCCTCCATCTTGAAGCGCTTCAGGACATCCTTCGCATACTTGCCCTGAGAAATGAAGATGCCATCTGCCGATTGGTCAACTTCAATGCCGAGAAAATACTTCATCGGCCCTAAGTCCGTCATCTCGAACTCCTTCTTCATGGCTGTTATGAAGCTGGTCGAATAAGACATTGTTGTTGCCAGTATAAATCGGATCGTCCACATACGAGCGGACGATAATGAGCTCACTGCTTGCATTTGTCTTCATGTACGGGGTGTGCTCATATGGGCATTTCGAAACCCATTCTCCTGAAAATAGGCTGTCAATCCGGTTGTACCAAGCTCGGGCGCACTGCTTCCAAACCGTACGGGGCCTTCTTGAGCTTCGGGACTTTGCCCTCCTGGCCTTCAATTTCGTAACCTGGTGGCTGGTCTATGTAGACCTCTTCCTCCAACACTCCGTTGAGGAAGGCTGACTTGACATCCATTCGGTACATCTTCCAACCTTGTTGGGCTGCCAATGCCGGGATCATCCTGATTGTGTCAAGTCGGGCTACGAGTGCATATACCTCATGGTAATCGATGCACGACTTACGCTTGTAACCCTTCGCCACCAATCCGGCTTTATGCTTGTCAACGTCTCCTTGGGCGTTGAACTTTGTCTTATACACCCACTTGACCCCAATGGTCTTCTTCCCTATTTGGAAGATCCGTCGATTGCCATGTTTCATTTTTTTCAATGGTTGCTATCTCCTCATCCATCGCTTTGCACCCACTTCGATTCGACTTGCATCTTCGAACTCTCTTTGGATCAACTTCGGTAAAGAATGCAAAGTCAGAGTGCTCTTCATCTATGTGGGTTCGGGTTGCCTCGTAAATGTCTTGCAAGCTCCGAGTCTTCGCAGGTGTCCTCAGGTTTTGAATTCTGCTTACAAGTGGAGGCGACCGTGATGGAGTGGCTGTGCTACTGCTGGCACCGCTGTTGCTACTTGGAAGTTGCTGGTGGCTGCACACTTCCTTCTTCCAAGTCAACAAGTCGAACCTCGCGGCTTTAGCGGCCGATCTCGGACTTCCCGTTCCGGGCTTGATCTTCAAGAAATTTCACATCACGGTGATGATGAGCTTCTTCGTCACGGGGTTGTACAGCCTATATGCCTTCGCCTGCTCACTGTACCCTGTGAAAATGCACTTCTCCGCTCGATCATCCAACTTACGTCGCTTCTCTTACGGAACATGTGCATATGCTATGCACCCGAACACACGCAAGTGAGCCACACTTGGCTTCACTCCGCTCCGGAGCCTCTGAGGGATTTTGTCCTTCACGCTTTTGGTGGGACATACTGTTCGAGCAAGTAGACTGCACATGTTACAGCCTCTGCCCAAAATTCATGCGACAATCCCTTCGCCTTCATCATGCTTCGTGCCATTTCCATGATGGTTCGGTTCTTCCTCTCAGCTACGCCATTCTGCTGTGGCGTGTATCTGGCAGTGAACTGCCTTCGAATTCCGTGCTGCTTGCAAAAGTTGTGGAATTCGTTGGAGATGTACTCTCCACCTCCATCAGTTCTGAGAGTCTTCACATAATAACCGCTCTGTTTCTCCACCGAGCCTTGAACTCCTTGAATACGGCAAATGCCTCGACTTGGCTTGATGGCATAAATCCAAGTCTTCCGGCTGAAGTCATCAATGAACGTCAAGAAGTATTTGTTGCCGGTAAATGTGGTGGTACGCATCGGACCACAAATGTACGAGTGCACCGGCTCCAATGGCCGTGATGCTCTCCAAGGCTGTCCTACGGGGAATGCATCCCTGTCTTTGCTTGCCGACTAGGCAACCTTCACACACTTGGTTCGGTTGCTCTATCGGGGGTAGACCCTTCACCATTCGCATCTTGTGCGGTTGATTCGAGCCACTGAAGCTCGGGTGACCGAATACGAGATGCCACGGCCGGGTAGCATCTTTCTCAAGCTGCACTCGAGAGACATCAATGATTCATTACGAATCTGCGGCGGAAACATTTTGTTTTTCGTCATGGACACGATTGCAATTTGTCCATGGACTTTGTCTACGATGGAGCAGACACCGTCTTTGAACGGTACGAGTGTGCCCCTTTTGCACAAGTTGTCCAACACTTAGCAGATTGTGCTTCAACCCAGGCACATAAAAAACATCTTGAATTGTTTTTCTTTCACCGTGTCGGGTGCGGATGAGGATCTTGCCTTTCCCCATCACAGGAACTTTGTTGTTGTTCCCCATCTTGACTTCGGACTGGACTGTTTCATCCAGTTGTGAGAACATCTCTCTGTTCCCAGTCATGTGGTTGCTGCAACCACTGTCAAGATACCAGATGTTTTTCTTGCTCTCCTCTTCAATACTGCAAGTCAACAGTACATTACCTCCTGCCGCATTTTCGGGTTCCTCCGTATAATGGGCTTGCTGCTGATTCTCGTTCGCCATCTTCTTCTTGCATTGTGAGGCATAATGGCCGAACTTGCTGCAGTAGTAGCATTGGACCTTTGACATGTCCTTCTTCTGCTGAGAGCTTCCTTGCTGATTTCTGCCAGTGCCTCTTCCTCCTTGCTGATGAAAGTTGCAACTTGGCTCAGCGTCATGAGGGTTTGATCTCCCTCCTTGCTTGTTACTTCTCCCACGCCTGCTACTGCCTCTCCCTCCTTGAGAACTAGAAGCGGCTGTGGTGGGAGTCTTGTCTGCCGTTGTCTCGGGTCGAGGCTTGAGCCCGAAACGCTTGCTCCGGAGAGGTGCGAGATGAGCGGCTCGGCCTCTGTTCATGGGTCCGCAATGAACCCATGAGTTCGTCTGTCGAGAGGGTTGTCGGATCCCTCGACTCTTCGATTGCTATCACAACCGAGTCGAACTTCGCGAGGCGGACTTCGAGAATCTTCTCCACGATTCTCCGGCTCTGGACATTTTCTCCATTCAACCGCATCCGGTTGATAATGTCGATCGTCCGGGTGAAGAAGTCGCTCATCGACTCGGACTCGCTCATCTGCGGGTTCTCAAAGCTGTCTCCTGAGCATCTGCGGTTTCACCAACTTCACTTTGTCGGTGCCACGATACGAACTTGCTAGGGTTTCCCGGGCACGCTTGGCCTTGGTGGGTGATGCAATCCGCGGGAAGATGGTCTCCTCAACCGCTTGCATGATGTAGAAGAGGGCCTTCCGGTCCTTCTTCTTGTGCTCTTTCAACGAGATCCTTGTCTGCTCGAGAGAGGGCGGCCGGTCTTCTTTGCATCTGCCGGTTACGGGTAGCCGTTCTCGACTAACTCCCATAGCTCCTGAGATCCGAACAGGATCTTCATCTGGATGCTCCAGTAATCGTAGTTCTTGCCGTTAAATCGTGGGATCTGCAACTGCAGCGAGTTTCTCTCGGAAGCCATGCTTCTATCTCCGTGTCACGGCACTATCAGCTCTGATACCAATTTGAAGAATTTAAATTTTTTTTTTTTTAAACACGCCGAAGTCTGCACGGCGCTGTTCGGACAGCGCAGTGCGCAAGTCGGGGGCCCGACGGACTTCGCCCAAACTAGGGCGAAGTGCGAACGTCGGCCACGCCGACGGACTTCGCCCGAAATTGGGCGAAGTGCGCACTTCGGCCGCGCCGACGGACTTCGCCCGAAATTGGGCGAAGTGCGCACTTCGGGGCCGCAGCCGGACTTCGCCCGAACGGGCGAAGTTCGCACTCGCGAGCTGCGACGGACTTCGCCCGAAATTTGGGCGAAGTTCGAACTTCGGGCAGCCAACGAACTGTGCGAGGGTGAAGAGGGGACTGAGGCCAACTTCGGACTTCTCGTGCACTCGAGCTGCTCCAGTCTTAGCCGCGAACTTCGGAAGCAAACTTGGAAAGCCGCTTTAGACTTGTTCTTCTTCCGCGGCTGCCGCTGGGTTTGCCTGGCTTGGCAACACCTGTATGAGAAGAGAGAGACGCCGGAACAGAGAGCAACAAACTGCAAACCCTAAAGGATGCCGAAAACAAACAACAAACTTTATTTATATTAAACGGGGTTACAGAGTTCCTCAGCGAGGAAATTACAATCATCTGCAGGCTGCACTGCAGGATAAGTTAAACAGACAAAATGTCGAGTCGGCTGCTCAGACATTAATCAGCTGAGTCAAACTGCTCGCTGAGATACTTTTCTTTGCCTCTGCTCCTTCTTGCTCCTTCTCTTTTTCTTCCTCTTCTTCTTCTTAAATCTGAAATACCCGAGACGCCTTATATAGCCGCGGGAAGAGGAGGATTGGGGTTTGTCCTCTGACAGGTTCTGACAGGCCCTCAACTAGGGTTTCTGACCAATCGCCGCACAAGCGTCACATCTGTCAGAGGGTAGGTGCGACGTCATGTCAGCCCTTTGCCGGGATCCCGGACTGCGGCAGCGCGGTCCGACTTCGCCCATGTCTGGAGCGCAATCCGGTTTCGCCCAAGGTTCGGAGCGCAGTTGGGCACAGACGTGAAATCTGGGTTAATTTTTCTAACATTAGGCGGCCAAAGATGACAGTCTCGTAACCAACATTTGGTCGCATAAAATTTTAAATATGAGATGATATGAAAGAAATTATTATAACAAAAAAATTATTATATATATATATATATATATATATATCAATGAGATCTTTAAGCAATAATTTCAAGAGGTGCGTGTATCAATGTTTTTAAGAGGTGCATGAAGAAAGCAAACAAGTTGTTTGACCCACTTGTTAAAAAAAATAAAAAATTATATATATAGACGAACATATGGAACATTCCAGGTTTTCAAGAGGTGTATGAAGAAAGCAAACAAGTTGTTTGACGCATTTGCTAAAAAAAAAAATGACGAGCATATGCAACATTGGCAAAAACATCGGAAAGTGAAGAACAAGGAATTAGTTGATGTACTCCTGGACATGAACCACACTGACATACAAATCACACAATAAGAAATGAACACAGTTATTTTTGATATATGTGCTGCCCAGATCGAAACTACAGCGACAACATTAGAATGAGAAATGAGAAAATAAACCTTCATTCATTAAAGAAATTTGTAGAACAAATTTGAGTGTGTCATAGGCATCGATTGAATATTAAGTGAATATGACCTTGCAAGTGCACCAATAAATAAGAGAGCATTTATAAAAGAAGAAGATCATGAGATTCATTTACGGAAAAGAACGATGATCAGTGGACGTTAACACCCCTGCACACCTACCTTCTTGTAGTACAACACAAGGCCTTCCAAAAGAAGATGCTCCAAGAACAATGAAGATTATTTTTTAGTTTTTCCAGCTTTGAGGACAAAGTTTTTCAAAGGAGGATGGCATTAATATTCATTATTAATAATAAATATAATACATTTCATATCCTAAAGTTAGTATATTTAATAATATAATAAATAATTAATAATTATTTATTATATTATATATTTAGGGTTAGATAGTTATATAGTCATAATAATTAAATACATTAATTATTATGAACCAACACAATGAAGTGACGTGATGATTAGGGTTAGGATGCTATATATAATTATTCAAATCATTCATTCGAGGACAGTTATGAAATATATAATATATGATATATTAAATCATTGAAAGGACTTCCCGATAATTCAAAAGCAATTCTTTTAGATTTAGGTCATTTATTATTTATTTATCAATTTATGTGCTAGGAACCCTAGGTTCTTACCAGTTTCATTGAAGGGTTACTCAAATCAAGATAAATATTAGTTATTCTAGTGATAGTGGATTGTCTCACAATGTATGTTTATTTTTGTTCTTTATCCCATCCCTACACAGCCTCCATAGTTATCCAAATATTTTAGACTTCATATTTTTCCTTCATAGAATATTCAAATCAATTGTGTTAGGTAGAGAACCTAATTTTACCAATCACTTTTACCAAGAACTATTTTAGTTGTAGTAAAGTCAAGTTCAAATGAGGTTGGCATATCACCCTTAGACTTATGGACAAACTAAAATTATCAATAATTGTTTAGAAACATACCTTCATTGTTTTGCATCAAAATATCCTACACAATTGGCTAAATGACTCTTTTTGGTCGAAAGGTTAATTAATACTTCATATCATACCACTACCAAGGTTACCATATTTGAAGCATTCTATGGTCTTCCTCCACTGATACTCTCTTTCTACAGTCTCAAAAGCTCTAGGATTTAATCTATTGATTCCACTCTCATTCATCATGTTACCATCCTATGAAAACTTAAGGTAAAACTTGAAATAGCCCAAAACTATATTCATCAACAAGTTGATCAACATTATTGTAAGCACAAATTCAAAGTGGTGGACATGTTGTGAGAGTAACCCAAGTATATCGAATGCAAATTTAGTAAAAAGTCAGTGTGAACACAAGCTAGGAGTGAGTGCAACTAGAAACAAGAGTGGAAGTACAAGTCAAGAGTATGTGTAGCCAATAACAAATGCAAGAACGAGCCAACAATGAGTGTAGCCAAAAGCAAGTGTGAACACAATTTGGGAGTGAGGAGTAAGTGTGAGTAGGAAAGTAAAAAGTAGAAAGTAAAGTGTGATCAAGTGATAATTATCACTTCTTATTCCATATCTTAGGAGAATTTAAAAGATTTATTTGAAAAAATATAGTTAACATGGAAATAAGGTCAATTGTGAGAGTCCTTGTTAAAAGTATGAATGGTCAACTTGGAAGTTTGGATACCCTAACTAAAAATAAGAGGAAGAAATAATATTTGCCAAACCCAGACTAAGTAGCAGATTATATACCAGAAGTGATTATGAAATATGAGATGATTGAGCATGATATAATGATTCTTAAAACCAAAATATTAATTTATAAGTTTCATGGATAGTGGACAGTTTTTTCTAAGATTCAAAATTGTATTAAGTGGAAGTGGGGATTGAACTCAAATTACTCCATAAATATTCTTTTGAAAGGATTTTTTCTCATTATTTTCTCCAGTTTAGAAATAAGGGACACAATAATGGATGGAGGCCCATGGTTTAGGGGTAAAGATGCATTATATTTAAGACCTTGGAGTGAGAAATTTTCTATGGACACAAATGCTATTAAATGACTTTCAATATAGATTAAGCATTTTGGATCTCCTTATCAACTCATCAATAAGAAAATTTTGAAGAATATTGGTAGTACTCTAGGTGAATTCATCCAAGAGGGACCAACTACTAAGGGGATAATGCATGGTGTATACACTTGAATATGTGTTTCCATGGAAATTTCTACATTTTAAATAGTTGATTAGGATTAAATCTGAATCAAGGTAATGGGATCAGCAAGTGGATTATGAAAATATTGCATTTTGATGTTGCAAAAGTCATGAAACTAGGCACATGGTAAAAGACTACAAAGTGAAAATGGAGCAAGAGATAGAATTTTTTGGTCATGAGGGTACCTTCAATTTGAAACAAGGAGACCATATCACCAGAGAAGCTAGGTCAAATCAAGTATTTTTGACTCCTAAGAAAGTGTCTAGAAAAATCCCTCTACATCATCATATGAAAAATATCATTTTACAAGTTAATCATTGAAGATTGTATCTCCTTGGAATCATTTTTCAATCAAAACTAACCATCAAAGTCTTAATTGCTTATTGGAATAAAGGGTAGCCACATTGAAAACTAAATATGGGTATCTAAATTGTTGGGCTATAATTATGAAATCACATATAAAAAAGTAAAGGAAATTATAGTGGTTGATGCTATACCAATAGTATGATTATTAGAGGATGTTAAATGATATATCTATAGCACTTACATAATGGATCAATCATATCAGAGAAGAAATGACCAATTATTCTGGTTTGTAAACTTTGATCAACAAACTCCCAAAGTCACAAATACAAGAACTCATATTGTAAAAAATGCATACATCACCAATGACTAGATATTCCAAGTTTCTAAAAACCTATGAAAGAACCAAGAAATATTTCTTTTGGAAGGGTATGAAATGGGATATTCAGAAATGTATGGTAAAATATGATAGGTGCAAGTGAATAAAAAGTGAAACTATGTGTTACCTTGAAACTCTTCAACCCTTGACAATTCTAGAATAAGTGTGTGAAGATATTTCTATGGATTTCATTGAAGGGTTACTCAAATATGTAGAAATATTAGTTATTCTAGTGGTAATGGATCATATCACAAAGTATGTTTACTTTTGTTCCTTATCCTATCCCCACACAACCTCCATAGTTGTCCAAATTCTTTTAGACTTCATATTTTGCCTTCATGGAATATCCAAATCAATTGCGTTAGATAGGAACCCTACTTTTACCAATCATTTTTAGCAAGAACTATTTAAGTTGTAGGGCAGTCAAGTCAAAATGAGTTTGGCCTATCACCCTCAGACTGATAGTCAAGCTAAATTTATCAATAATTGTTTGGAAATATACCTTCATTATTTTACATCAAAATATCCTACACAATTGGCTAAATGGCTCACTTTGGTTGAATGGTAATTTAATACTTCATACCATACCACTACAAAGGTTACATCATTTGAAGAATTTTATGATCTTCTTCCACTAATACTCTTTTTCTACATTTCCAAAAGCTCTAAGATTTAAGCTATTGATTCCAACCTCAGTAAGAATGTTGAAATCCTATGAAAACTTAAGGTAAATATTGAAGTAGCCCAAAACCATATGCATTAATAATTTGATCAACATTGTTGTAAGCACAAATTCAAAGTAGAGGATATGGTGTGAGTGTAATCCAAGTATACCAGGTGTAAGTACAGTAAAAAGTGAGTGAGTGCAACCAAAAACAAGAGTGTAAGTACAAGCTAGGAGTGAGTGTAAGTATGAGTCGAAAGTGAGTGTAGCCAAAAGCAAGTTTGAGCACATGCTTAGAGTGAGGAGGAGGTATGAGTGGGAAAGCAAAAAGTAGAAATTAAAGTGTGATCAAGTAATAAGTGCCACTTCTTATTCCAGATCTTAGAAGAATTTAAAGGATTCATTTGAAAAAAAATCTAGGTAACATGGAAAGAAAGTCATTTGCGATAGTCTTTATTGAACGTATGAATGATCAACTTGAAAGTTTGGATGCTCTAGATAGCAATAAGAGGAAGAAAGAACCTTTGGCAAACCCAGTTTTGGTAGAATATGCTACACTAGAAGTGGTTATGAAGGATGAGATGATTGAGAATGATATAATGATTCTTAAAACCAAAGTGTTAATTTTCTTCCAAAATTATTTTTCTCAATATTTTATTCATTTCAAAAATAAGGGATAAAATAATGGATGGAAGCCCATTTTTTAAGGGTAAAGATGCATATATTTATGACCTTGGAGCAATAATTTTTCTATGGACACAAAAACTATTAAAAGGCTTATGGTATAGATTAAGCATTTTGGATTGAATGTTGTAAAACATAAGGTGGAGTGAAAAGGATTGTTTGATAAGAATTATTGGAAATATTTGAGTGATTTCTATATGCTTCATTTTTGAATATTTGGAGAATATTTGAGATAGAAATTATGAATTATTTGAGTTAGGGTTTGAGACCTACATTGTGCTCTTTGTTGGAAATAGTGTGAAACACTTGGTTAGGGTTTGTAAGCAAGTTGTGCTTCATTGGTTGAATGATTGAGTGAAATTCTTGAGTATTGGTTTTGAGTGATATTGAAAGTGAATGTGCAAAAATTAGAAATCACATTTGTGAAAGTGATAGAATTAATGATTGAGTAGAACATATTGAGTTTTTGATAGAGTACATCATTCTCTATATGTTCTAGAGGGTAAACAAATTCTAGATATAATATTTCTAAACTAATTCAAGTTGAAGGAATTACTTTGAAGATGAGATAAAGTATTTGATAGCATTGTGACGAAGAATTGAGATTGATTGAGCATATTTTGTGAGTTGTTTTGAGCATGTGTTAGAGCAGGTTTAAGCATATTCTACAAAGATCTTTGAGAAAGTCTTGGTAAATACTTGAGAGCAGATTTGAGCAAGTCTTGGTGAATACTTGAAGGTATATTTGAGCAAGTCTTGGTGAAGACTTGAAGGTAAATTTAAGCAAGTCTTGGTGAATACTTGAAGACAGATTTGAGCAAGTCTTGTGAAGACTTGAGACAACATTGAGAGTATATTTGATTTGTTCAAACTTTGTGTTAAGGCTTGGGGTAGATCTAAGCAAATTTGATCAAGATTTATGTTAAGGTTTGGGGAAGATGTAAGCAGAGTTGATCAAGCTTTGTGTTAAGGCTTGGGGATATATTTTAGATAGATATTTATGAGTATATTTGTGAGCATATTTGTGAGTATATTTAGAGCATATTTATACTACACTTGGGATAGATTTTGGTGTAGATCTTAGATAGAGTTGAGAGTAAGCTTTGAAGGTGATAGAGCAAAGGATAGAAGTCTCCAGTGTATAGAGATCCATTAGATAGGGTAGTGAGGATAGAGGTCTTTTGTGGAGAGAGATCCACAAGCCAAAGCAGTGGGGGCAAAAGTCTTCTAGAAGATCATCAACCAAAGTAGAGGGGAAAAAGTTCTTTTGTGGATAGAGATCCACAAACTAAATCAAGGATAAAGAGTTATCCTATGGAGTGTGATCTACAAACCAACTAGAAATATAGATTTATTCTATTGAGAGAGATCCACAAACTAGTTGAGGAGATAGATATCTCTTGGATCAAGTTCCACGAACCAGAGAAAAGGGGAAAGAGTTTTCCTATGGAGAGAGATCCACAAATCAGAGTATAGGAGATTGGTGTCTCCTTTGGATAGAGATCCATAAAAATTGTATTAGGGAATTGATTCCCAAGAATATTTGTTGAGAAATTTTAGTAGAAATATTTTCTCTGTGGAGTAGTCCACATTGGGTGAACCACGTTAAATTGGTGTCTCTATTGTGTGTTATTATTTGTGCATTACTTTGATTACTGCTATTGATATTTCTATTGATAATATTGGATAATATTGTTTGAGAAATAAAAATAAAAGTTGGTCTTATACTTTTCACCCCCCTCTTAGTATAAGCTTGTGTTCTTCACTTTTACCAATCACTTTTGGTTCGAACTATTTAAGTTGTAAGACAGTCAACTCAAAATGAATTTAACCTATCACCCTTAAATTAATGGTCAAACTAAAATTATCAATAATTATTTGGAAACACACCTTTGTTGCTTTTCATCAAAACATCCTACACAATTTACTAAATGACTCCCTTTGGTCGAATGGTGATTTGATACTTCATATCATACCACTACCAAGGTTACCTCATTTGAAGCATTCTATGGTCTTCCTCCACTAATACTCTCTCTGTACATTCTTAAAAACTCCAAGGTTTAAGCTATTGATTCCACCCTCAGTCAACATGTTGTCATCCTATGAAAACTTAAGGTAAATATTGAATTAGCCTAAAACCATATGCATCAACAAGTTGATCAACATTGTTGTAAGCACAACTTCAAAATTAGGGACCTGGTTTACAAATAGTCATCTCCCCAACTTCATGGATGCCAATAACTTATAGATAAATGCTATGGTTCCTATGAGGTGTTATAATAGATCTGCTTCATAGCCTATAAATTGGCCCTTTCAACTAGTTTTTGGATCCATTCATTATTTCACATATCCTCCTTGGAGAAGGTTGTTGGAAACAAGGTACAAGTACAATCCACTTTATTATATTTATATGAATAAGAATCCATAATTCTTGAGCCTAAATAAATTTTATTTAGGATATTGTTCACCCTTTGCCACTATGTCATCACTAATTTTCTTTTTCAATGGTAAGGATTACAGTTGGAAGATGCAATATGGGAGTCCCTCTAGTAGCAGTTTTCTCATATTCAACTTTGAGGACAAAGCTTTCTGAATGGGAAGGCTATGTTAGGATCCTATACTAAAAATACTAGGTAATAACCCATTTTCAAACATGGAGATCCTATCCTATTGATGTTATGTAATATTTTAAAATAGTTTGTGGTGCTAGAGGTGCCTAAACAAGTGGTGTCATTTAATGTAACTGTAATAAAGAATATAATTATTTTGTTTGGTAGAACATTCTAGCTCGAGTGACATTTTACATGTAACCAACCCTTGAGTGTTAGGTAGGGTTATGAAGAGTCTTTAAAAATGAGAGGGGCATAAATGGATGTATTTTTTTGCATATTGAATCAAGATTTGGTTAAGGAGGTTGTCCCCTCAAAGAGGCCAACAATTTTGTATAGTGGTTTTATGAAATTAATATTGATTTTTGTATTTACATTTTATATTGTAATATTTTGTACTTTCATGAATTAATTATTTTATTGCAATTATTATATAAATATACTTATTTTGCAAGTGATGTCATTTAATTAGAAGGATTCTAATAATTTAGACTTGCACTCTCTTCTGCTTCACTCGCTTAAACTTAGATAAATATTATATATATATATATATATATATATATATATATATATATATATATATATATATATATATATATATATATATATATAATTAACTATTTAAAATTATTTTAAAAATAAATATAACATGAATAATATTTATTTAAAAAAATAAATATATATAAATTAATTTTTTAAATAAATTATTAAAACAATAATACTCTTTATTAATATATTAGTCAAATCTATGAAGATATATATATATATATATATATATATATATATATATATATATATATATAATCTAATAATGATTTGCATCCTACAACTATATAATTTAAATTGGATAACTAAAAGAAAATATTTTAAAGAAAAATAAAATTCATTTATTTAAAATAAACTTGTGGAATTCAAATATGCCTTTTAATGGTTTATATTTCCTCTTTCAAATAAAAAAGTTACTAAACCTTTATAAAAATAAAAATAATATATATAATCCAAGTATTTTGAATTGAAAAGTAGAATTGAATATTAAAGATCAATAGAATAAAATTACATCACATATAATATGTCCAAGATTCAAAGAAGACACCTAAAACAACATACTCCTCTCAAAGGGAGAAAGAAACATACTGTACATCATATGAGATTTGCAGTTTCATTATATTTATGTACAAGTATACAATAACATCTCTGAGCAAGAAAATAGTAATAGATGTACATATATGTGTTCTTTTTCTCAGTGCAACTCTCAACAGGATCATAATTCTGAATGACATTAAATAGGCGAGCTAGCTTGACCTTGGAAACCTGCAAACTTCTCCCCACCTGGAACAAAAAAAAAAGTTGATTGAGTCTCCTAAGAGACCCAGTAAAGTGCCTTGGCCTGTTGTAAAAATAATCTTCATTCCTAGCTTTCCATATTATCCATAAAATTTTAGAAGAAAGTAACAACCAAAACATATTCCAATATGGTTTCATATTAGGAATGTAACGAAGAAGAATTTGCTTCTTAATATGATCTAAATTAACATTCCACCCCTGCATATTATGAAAGAAATATAACCACAATTTCTTAGCATAAAGGCACTCAAAAAAGATATGATTCAATGTCTCAGGAGTCCTGCAAATAGAGCAATGTATAGTAGCCTAGGATCAGAGGATAAAAGAAGCCTGTGGAGCAGCAGACGCCAACTAAAACATGTTTTTTTTGTTCAAAAAAATTGGACCAAATATGTTGCATCCTCTTCTGACCTTGCGCTGGAGAAAGAGAAAGCAACCACTTAGTATTAATATGATAAAAAATATCATTAGTATCCGTAAGAAGCCTGTAGATGGATTTAGATTTAATATCACACATTTTGGAGCCATCAAACCAAAACAACTTATCCATATAACATTGTTCAGAAACCACAAATTTCATATTCTTAAAATTATCGAAGGAGGCAGACAAAACAGTATAAGTTCTCCTATGAGATATGGGCAGGCCAAACTCCCCACTAAGTTTCTCCCAAGATTTGAGCACACCATTATTCATAATATCATTAAAAGTATTTACACCATTCACAAACCAAGTCTTAGCATAGCAACCCCTCAATATGGCAAGCTTAGTATTATTGAAAGATAAATTCCACCAGCAAGACTGATTTAACAGATGCACATCATTATTAGTTTTATTACCAAAATTGATACATATCTTATTCTAACAACAATCCAAGACTTCCAAATGCTTTGGAAAACAACAAAACCAGCAGGTCTAGCATCAAAGGAGCCAACCAAAATATCCAAAAAAAAATAGATTTTTCCTTAACTGGGCCCTTTTAGGGACAGCATTGCATATGTTATATCTAGTAAGCACCTTCCATGGTTCATTGCCAGAAATACATTTAGCAATCCATTTAGAAGCCAAGGCAACACCTTGCAGCCTTAGATCGGTAAGACCCAGGTTGCCCATAGCCTTATTAATAACACACCAACTCCACTTAACTAAGTGAATCTTTTTCCAATAAAGTTACCAGCCCAGAGGAACTGCTTAATATACTTCTGGATCAAATTAATTTGATACAAGATGAAAAGCCAAGATGATGAAAAATAGACAGTGAATGTAGAAAGAGTTTTTTGACAAACCCATAATTTTCCAGCCAAGGACAAGTTCCTTTTCTGCCATTTATCAAGTTTAGCAATAGTTTTTTCTATTTCATACCCGAGATGGGTTATCGTGAGGGATGTCCCTCCGGTCTTAAGGTATTTTCTGCCTCAATTTTTGAATACGTTTGGCCATGTCTTATGGGTGGAAGAGACTAGTAGTGTCCTGTATCACATGAATGCTAGGGTTTTGATTTTCCTATACCCTGATGTGGATTTTTCGTAAGAGATTAAGATAGACTATGGGTAGTTTTCACTATCTTGTAAATTGGAACTGTTGGGTGGGGTAAATGAATGTTTTATATGTAGAAAAGAGGGACATATGAGGAGGAATTGTCCTATTTTAGCTAACAAAAATAAAGTTTTTTGGGGGGTTTCTGTCCCCCTAAGTAATAATATTAATTATGGATCTAATACAGGGCATAATAAAAATTTTGATGGCTCTGGGAGAAAATTTTTGATGGTTCCTGAGAAAACTAATAACTCTGTGGTTAATGATTACAAGGTAAATGAGCAAATAACTCTGCGTGAAAGTATGGTTATTGAAGTGGGTGTGCGTAGCAATGGCCACCTAACATGCTTGGCTAAACCAAATGGGTTGCAGCTCTCTCTTGCCCCTATGGCTGGGAAAACAGAAGCATTCATTCTAGTATTAATATGATCAATAATGACATTATAAATATCCCTGCTGATGCCTGCACTAAACATAATGCCCAACAATTGGTGTTGGCTTCTATTCGTAGTAAAGCTTTGGAAAGGCATAAAAATAATCAGGGTAGTGGTAACTTTGAAGAAGGTTCTAATGTTGAGCTTTTGGACTCTGAAACAATTCCTAGTAGTGAATATTCTGATTCATTAGATGAGAATTTTTCCAATGGAAGATTAGAATTGGATGATAAGGTCTGGTTTAAATTTACCAAAAAAATAATCCAAGTATTTAATATAATAACATTTAATTGTAATAAAACAAATTATTAGTCATTGTTTTCTTTTACATTTAAATCAGTATACTTTAAACCATAAGAAGGACAGAGATTAACTGCTTGTTAATGCTTTTAAAAAATTATTAAACACAACAAAACAAAATAAGTAGGTAGAGTATATATATATATAAAGGTACCTCCAAACTTTAGATCTAGTAATAAGATATTAAGAAAAAGTTGAATTCCAAGAATCAAACCCAAAAATCAAATGAAACAAGCTCTCTTAGCAAATTAGCTATAGATTTTTATCAAGCAAATACAAGAGATTATCACATGGTCAAAACACTGTGTGCTCTGAATTTAAAGCAATGGGAAAAACAATAGCAAAAAAAACTACCAGTTAAAAATAAATTTACAAATAAAAACCACCCAAACTAAAGTATTTGCCGCCTAACATGAAAGAAGAATAGGAGAATCTTATCATCACGATCAACAAATCATCCCGCTCTAAGAAGAGCCCATGCCCAGCAAAACCTTCAGCACAATTTAAATAAGTTCGATAATAAAAATTGCCTCGCAGCAAAATTATATCATTCTACAACTTATATACGACTAACAACATTTTTTCTCATAACCTACTCCACCTTCATTTTTATTTTTTTATCTTGAGTTCCATTCTTTGCCTCGTGTGGTGATCTTTGGTGGCCTCCTTTTCCTTATCTTGTTTGCCTCGTCACTACTCATTAATTCATTGCAATGCTTTCCTACAATTCTACTCTTGTTTACCACTTGCCCCAGTCCATTCTTCTCCTCACTCTCATTTATCTTTTTCAAAATTCTTCTCGGTCTCTCAATTCCAATTCCAGAATCTGTCATGTCTACCTCTTTTCTAGTTCCATCATTGCTCCTCTCT
Organism: Wollemia nobilis; assembly: GCA_028583015.1. Taxonomy (NCBI): domain Eukaryota; kingdom Viridiplantae; phylum Streptophyta; class Pinopsida; order Araucariales; family Araucariaceae; genus Wollemia; species Wollemia nobilis. The sequence goes on along the minus strand of JAQPPZ010015014.1, from coordinate 71,348 downwards.
GTCTCTTTTCTTCCTCTCTTCACACCCCTGTTTACATTGGTCTCTTCCTTTCCACCATATTCATCCAATTCCCTGGCTAACATTTCCCTCTCTGAAACCATTCTAGCAACTGTCTCCTGCTCATGATATTTCTTTATTTTTTTTACTCATAGTTAGATAAGTCTCTATCAACGAATCTTCACCTTCTCCAGGGCCATCATCCAAATCTAAGACATCGTTAATCTGGATTCCTTTGATCTTAAAATCACCGTTGTTCTCATCGAGGTGGCTAATCATTAGTGCCTCAGGTTGGCATGTATGGTGACGTGACCAATATATTGAATTATATTCTTTTCTACATAAAAGATAGCCATATTTCATATTCGCCACCTCCGGTGCTGGTGTATCACTTGAATCTACAACGAAGTTGTGAAGTGTTTCCTCTCCAGAATTCAACATAGCAATAACATTTATATTCTCGAAAGACTCATCACCCTCTTTGTTTCCATTTATGTTTGGCGGGATCTCTACTACAATGGTTTGGTCCATTAACCTCAGCGAGACGCTCTTGGATTCTGCTACACTATTCATGTCACAGCTTTGGACTTCTCCTCGACCTGGAAGATTACGTGCAGCAGTACTCTTGGTTTGAATAATGCCGATTATATGTTTTAGATAGGAAATGTAGAATTTCCAAGCTTGGGATTTTCCATTCGACACTTTAAGTAAAAACTTCCTCAAACTGCTATCGAATTTTAATAGAAATATTTTGTTTTTACCAATGCTCTAAATCTTCACTCGCCAAAGCATGCATAAGTGAAATAATCGGTAGCACATATTATCTGTCCTTATATACCATCAAAAGTGATTGTTCCGCCTTAAAATTTTAAAATGACCGACTTAAAGACTCCCAAGATGCCACTTAGATGGGCCTTCTTATTATGTTTCAATTCATTATAAATGTAATGATATAAATCTATTCCGACAGCTTCAATTTCAAGTTGTTGCTTGTAAAAATAATACCATTCATCATGGACTATTAAAGTCTAGACACATAAATTTGTTTGAAAGTTTTGGACTTTTAATTATTCAAAACTTTAATTAAATTTTTTTTTAATTTTTAATTTTTATTTACTTATTAATGTGTAAGGTTTACAAGCTCTTATAAAAAAAATATGTCTTTAATAGTTTTTGATATAAAATATTGAATATTTGTTCAAAATTGGACATAATAGGTTTTGAGAGTGACATGGTGGTCATAAATAATGTTTTATATTTATATATAAAAAATTATTTATGATTATCATGTACACTTCAAAATTTAATTTAATTTTACATTTTATTTATATAATTAAATTATTTGTTAATTATTTGTTTATTTAAATTTTTAAAAGATTAAGGTTTGAATATTATCAAGTAATTTACTCATTATTGGCAAGGTGTTGTAAACAACTATATGATCATAACATAAAATGAATCTTTTCAAGTAATCTACTCATCATTGGCAAGGTGACATAAACATCTCTATGATCATAACATAAAAATGAATGGGTCCATTCCATTTCATATAACCAATTATAAATATATATTGGTTTGAAGAAGTTATATATAATAATATTTAAGGAATCCTCCTATTTACTAATAATACTTTTTATAATTTTTCTTTTTGGGATTACATGGGGAATCCTTAACTTTCTATTATTTTTTACTACCAATCTAGGTTCAAATCCTAGAGCTAACACTATAATCCCTATATCACCTAGTTATTAGTGATCCAACATGAGGAAGACCACTAGTGGCTTGGGATTGGAACTGTCATCATCAAGTCAATGTGTACTCAATGAAATTAGGATACTCAGCAACAAGTGCAACTGGGAGTGAATATAGCTAGGAGCAAGTGAGAGTGTAGCCAAGAGTGAACATAGCTGGAAGTGAGTGGGAACACAAGCTCGAAGAGAGCGCATTCAAAAGTGAGTACAAGCACAAGTTGAAAATGAGTGTAACCAAAAATAGGAGTGCGAGTGCAAGTTGAGAGTGAGTGTAGCCAAAAGTAAATACGACCAAAAGAAAGTGTGAGCACAAGCCAAGAGTGAGTTCAGCTAGGAGCGAGTGTGAGCACGATCGAGTGTAAGCACAAGCAGGGAGTGTGCAACTAGAAAAAATAGTGTAAGTGCAATTTAGGTGTGTCAAGAGCGAGTGCAGTAGAAAGTGAGTATGAGCACAAGCTAGGAGTAAGTGCAACCATAAATAAGAGTGTGAGTGCATGCAAAGAGTGAGTGTAGCCAATAGATAGCACAAGGGTAAGATGAGAGTGAGTGTAGCCAAAAGTGAGTGTGAATGCAAGCTAAGAGTAAGGAGAAAGTGTGAGCAGAAAGCAGAAAGTATAAAGCAAAGTGTGATCAAGTAATAAGTACCACTTCTTGTTCCAGATCGTAGGAGAATTTAAAGGATTCATTTGAAAAAATCTAGGTAACATGGAAAGAAATTCATTTGTGAAAGTCCTTATTGAAATTATGAATGGTCAAGTTGGAAGTTTGGATACCCTAGCTAGCAATAAGAGGAAAAAATCTATGGCAAATCTAATCTAGGTAGTAGATTCTACACTAAAAGTGATTATAAAGGATGAGATAATTGAGAATGATATAATGATTCTTAAAAATAGAATGTTAATTTGTAAGTATCATGAATATTGGTTAGTTTTTTGTAAGACTCAAAATTGGATTAAGTGGAAGTGGGGATTGAATCCAAATTACTCCATGACTTTTCTTCCAAAAGGATTTTTCTTCATTATTTTCTGCAGTTCAAAAATAAGGGATAAAATAATGGATGGAGGCCTATGGTTTAGGGATAAAGATACATTATACTTAATATCTTGAAGTGATAACTTTTCTATGGACATAAAAACTATGAAAAGGCTTTCGGTATGGATTAGACTTTTTGGACTTCCTTATCAACTCATCAATAAGGAAATTTTGAAGAATATTGGTAATACTCTAGGTGAATTCATCCAAGAGGGACCATCTACTAACGAGATAAAACATGTTGTATACACTCGAATATGTGTTGCCATGTATTTCTACCTTTAACACGATCTATTAGGATGAAATCTAAAATCAAGATAATAGGATTTGCAAGTGGATTATAAAAATATTGCATTTTGATGTTGCAAATGTCATGAAATTGGGCACATAGAAAGAGATTACAAAGTGAAAATAGAGGAAGAGAAAGAATTTTTTGGGCATGAGGATAGCTTCAATTTGAAACAAGGAGACCATATCACAAGATAAGCTAGTCCAAATCAAGGAGTTTCCACTCCTAAGAAAGTGGCTAGAAAAAACCCTCTACATCATCAAATGGTAAAGGCCATTACAGGTCACTTGAATCATCCATTGGAAGAAAAAAATGATATGTGACATGAGGAAGTATAATGTGTAAGTTCAAATATAGAAGGAGCTACAGGTGCAAAGGAAGAGGGGAAGGAAAAATTTAATACAAACGAACATGGGGAGACAAATTTTAAAGTATATGAGGTGAAAGAGGTCAATCTTAATCTAGGTAAATCACCTTTATTATCCTCAAGTAGATTAAAATCTTCTCCTTACAATAAAAATGAAAGTAGTACGGAGTGTATTCCTTGCACTTTAGGTTTTCAAGAGTAGTATAGTAAAGAAAATATTATGGAGGATATCCATGGAAATTTAGGGTTTTCAAGCCAACATAATAAACTGCTAGTTATGGAGGATCATCTATGCAGTTTAGATTTTTTAGGGCGACATAAAGAAGAAAATGATAATGAGGTTATTCCTTGCACTTTCAACTCTTTAGGGCAACATTAAATCTTTGGAAGATAAGTTTTATATTGAACAATATGAAAAATTGGAAGAGATTGATGAAGGTGAGAGTGTTGGAGAGAATGGAATAAGGCAAGGAAGGCCATCAAAGAAAGAACTAAGAGAAAAATAAACTTAAAAGGATATTAATCTAGGAAGCCAAATAAAAATATCATAGGTGTTAGCAAGAAGTCGGTCAAAGCCCACTAATAAAAATAAAAGTATTGATGATGAAAAGGATATAATGGAATATTAGGGTATGAATAAAACCCTTTAAAAAAGAATTATTATGGAAATAATATGTTGCTATAGCCCTAAGTTTATTTTACAATAAATAAAACTAAGTAGTGAGGAATGTAAGGATGTTTTTAATAAAATTTGAAATACAATGGTTGTTTAGCAGTGTTTTCTACAGGAGATTCAAGCAGTATCGTAATAATATGGAACAAATGCAAATGGGATGGACAACTATTAGAAGAAAAAATTAATTGGGTTGCTAGATTATTTTACAGGAAAGAGGAAAACGTAAAATATGGGGTTATAAATGTATATGCTCCAACTATAATTACTCCTCATAAAAATTATAGAAAGGACCTTAGTATATTTTTGTCAAAATGCAATGATGATTCATTGTGATATATGGATTCTTGGGTGTGATTTTAATACTATTATATCTCCTTTGGAAAATAAGGGTGGCATTCTAGGATGGTATAAATCAATGCAAGATTTTGCTTCATTTGTCAATTCAAATGACCTTTGGGATGTTAGTCCCTCAAGATTTCAATACAAATGGGGTAATAGATGCATGGGGTAAATCATATAGCAAAAAGACTCGATAGATTCTTGTTATACAATAAATGATTGCAAACGAAGTATACAATCTCTTCATATATTTTATTGTGAGTAAGATCAGATCACAAACCCATTCTTTTGACTTGTGAATCACCTAACAATGGTCATCCAAAGCCTTTTTGCTTCTAGTTTATATGGGTCCAAGACCTTGATTTTTTCTAGATGGTTATACTATGGTGGTATGGGTCTGTAGACACCAAAACAGCACCAATCCGATTAAGTGACTACAAACACTGATCGCATTGACATACACAGCTTTCAGGGCAGCCCTCAGAGGTCAAAAAGTGGTCCTAGCCACTCACATAGCAGTTTAGAAGGTCGAAAAGTGAGCAGAACAAAGATGGTCATTTTAACAAGCCTTCATCAAAACAAGCCTTCATCAAAGTTCAAAACAACGCCTTAATCAAAAGCAAGCCTCCATTAAAACAAAGTCTTAATCAAAAGTGGGCCTCGGCCGAAGTGTCACGATATCGCGACGTCGCGATATCGTGACACTTCGGCGCCCAAAGCAAAGCTTTGCCCGAAGTGTCGCGATATCGCGACGTCACGATATCGCGACACTTCGGCGCCAAGGCTTTGCCTTGGCCGAAGTGTCACGATTTCGTGACACTTCGGCCCAAGGCCTTGCCTTGGCCGAAGTGTCACGATTTCGTGACACTTCGGCGCCCAAGGCTTTGCCTTGGCCGAAGTGTCACGATTTCGTGACACTTCGACGCCCAAGGCTTTGCCTTGGCCGAAGTGTCATGATTTCGTGACACTTCGATGCCCAAGGCTTTGCCTTGGCCGAAGTGTCACGATTTCGCGACACTTCGATGCCCAAGGCCTTGCCTTGGCCGAAGTGTCACGATTTCGTGACACTTCGCGCCCAAGGCCTTGCCTTGGCCGAAGTGTCACGATTTCACGACACTTCGGTGCCCAAGGCAGGGCCTTGGCCGAAGTGTCACGATATCGCGACGTCGCGATATCGCGACACTTCGGCAGTTGTGACTAGGCGGACTTTAGCAGACATCAAGGCAGACTTCGACAGACATCAAGGCAACATCGACCATTCAAGGGCAAGCATCGACCAATCAGAGGTAGGCGTCGACCAATCAAAGGCAGGCATTAAAATGACTTAATGACAAGTGGCAGCCAAAGACAGTCATTTATGGCTCTTGCCTTGCATGCGCACGTAGGTGGGTAGGTTGGCCGTTGAAAGACTGTCGAGGGCAGTCATGGAAGCCCAAGTCACGGAGGACTTTCCTACCTCCCGGGAAGGCATGGCCGCCATGTGGCGCCACTGCATACCCCTTTGAAGAGACCCCGTGGGTCTATAAAAGTGAGCTTTCCCGCTCAGGAGAGAGGTGAACAAGCATTTTTGTGAACACAACGAAGTGTTGTTCATTTGATAAACCGATTGCATCAGTGGATTTTACCTTCTTCACATCCAGAATCTCTTGCGAAAGAGAGGTTGGTGGGTGGTTTTTTAGAAGCGTAAATCTGACCTTCATACCCGATATTGGACACAGTGAACTACCAATTTGCCGACAACACATTATCTTGGATTTTGAGCCAATTCCTAGTGGATTGGCATCAAAGTCAATTTTAATGGGGCGGCCCGCTTGGGCACCCCACACACGTTCTTCGTTAATTTAGTATATATTGTTTTAATTTTATAATTAGTTTAGATATTATAGTTTAATATATATCAATATTAATGTTATTTTAATATATTAATTAATTATTTTATTTAATATATTATTATAAATATTATTATTTGAATAATTGTGTTATTAATTTATAGATTATTGTTTTAATTTATTTCATATTGTTTCTTGTAGGTGCTACTAAAGGTTTATTGTTTCTTGAATGAGGAAGAAATAGCAAGAAACAAAGATTCATTAACATCACGAGGCAATACTTTGGCCCGCCCACTTTGCATGTGGGCATGCGGATAGAAGATTATTATTAATGATTGTAATAGAGATATGATAACTCTCCTAGCCCTTAAAATGGGAGATGTATTGTAACCGAGATTGAAATTTAATATAAAGGGTTGTGCTCCTACTTTTTATTTTTGGTTATTTTAATGCATCTTAGTCTTTCTTTTTTTTCGGAATCTCATGCTTTCAGTGGCGATCACGGTGGGACCGTTCCCAGATTTTTAAATCACAGAAACTAATCTGATTTGTTGTGTTTTGTGCTTAACAGGTACCTTTTTTAAGCCGAAGGTCAGAAACAGCAAGTCCGGGCAGAAAAGAGGTAACGGTTTCTAACTGTCCCCATCATTTTCTGCTGTGTTATTTCTGTTTATTTTATTTGTTGATTTTTTTTACTTTCATTTTTTTTAATTATTAAAGAAAGGTAGAGAAATTTTCCATAAATTTTCTTGCTTTATTTAGTTAAAAAAAAAAAAAAAATTCAAATTTCTACTTGCTGTTTTCCGGTTTGTAGTGTTTGTATGGCATAGGGAAAGTTTCTTTTTTGCTGCTTGTTTCATTTTTAAAATAAAATGAACCCCACACACTCCACGTGGTAAAATTAAACCAAGGAGCTGGTCGTAAAACCCCAGCCCTTGAGCAAGACCAACGGTGGGTTCATCACCACCTTGGCTTAGCTTTGCATCCATTTCCCCGATTGTCACTGTTGTTAGGCGTAAATCCTGATGAAAGCTGACCGAGTGTTGCTGGGGTGATTCCCATGCACGCGAGGATAAGTCTTCTATGGTAGGTGTCATTAACAGGACAATCCCCCCTTCCGTACCGCCTATGTTCCACGTACCATCTGCTCTCACGTACCTATAGTTTCCCTCTCGTAAGGGCGGGTATATAGAGAGGTTGGTATATCGGTCCGACAATGGTATATTGAAGGGGCGACCATTTATGGGAGTCATATGAGCCAACATTATGCATTTAAACGTTCTTCAAAAATTGCAAAAACAAAACAAAACATCAAAATGCACTAAACCAGTTTAGGACACACTATCAATCCTTAAAAGAGATAATCACGGTTTTGTGTATGTGTGTGTTCATTTCTGCTTAGTGTAAACAAAAAGATAAATCATCATAAACGAGATAAAATCTGCTTAGAGAGTAGAGAAGCACCACAATGGTGTACACCCGTAGCCAAGCCCAATCAAGGGCAGACGCTACGGAAGGTGCACAAAGAGAGGGCGCTAGTCGCCTTCGCTTTAGCCCTGAGGACTTGGCCATACCGCCTTGGCGGTCTGGCCTACAAGAAAGTCCACATCAGGCCACTTCAAAAAGGAACTATTGGGACCCTCCTCATTGGGGTATGCCCATTCAACACAGCCCCTTTCGGGAAGATGCTTTACATGTAGATCTCAATGTAAGTAGACAACCGCCTCTTGAGGCTAGATCTGAATGGCCGCAGCACGATGAAGCGCTAGAGAGGCATAGTGTCCATGAGGAGAGACAACGTGAATACGCTACCTCTTCTTTGCCTCACATTAGAATAGAAAGACAAAATCCAGAGCGCAGGGCTCTTTACACAAGGCGAGCTAACTCCGCCCGCCCCTTTCAAACCCATGAAAGGGAATACGAGGAAAGCCATCGCATTCCTCGAGGACAACAAACAGCGTGGGAACCTTGCATTTCTGCACCTGCTAGGTATCATGATCATACATCGAGGCCAGAGCCTCAAGTACATGCCGCCTACCTCGACAGAGGGAAGCGACCCATTGAAATTTTAGATCATCAAGATCGAGGCAAACACATAGGAGAAACATTCAAGCCTCCTCAGCAAAAGAGGGCGGACCAAGTTGACCCGGCGATTCGCCAGACATGCCGCTCGCCAAGCCCGAATCACGCAGCTTGAGCAAGGTCATCAGGAGTTAGAGTACTTATACCGCTTGAATAAAGAGCGCATGCAGCGCGAAGCGGATGAGTTGCGCTATAAACTACCTGAGAGGGTGCCAACCCCTCGCACCCATAGAGAAGAACAATATGAGAGGCACAATCCTTTGGTGCAGGACAGGTCTCCGTGACCTCGTCAAGCTTTGCCTCCGAGACCTTATAGACCCGAGAGGGAGGCCACTCCCCGAAACAATGATGGGTACCCTCAACGGGGACTCAATCAGGGTCATAGGTCTCGCCCAGAGACTCCTCAAGAAGTTTATGAGGAGTACGAACCAGAAATAGAACGGGCCAAAATGCCCCATCAAGGCGGGAGGGCTGCCACTCGGCCACCCCCCCATAGGCCTCCAGTCTCCCATAACTCACAACGGGAGCAAACAAAAGAGGAAGAAATAAAATCTTCCGATGCATACAAAGCGCTATTAGAGCGTTTGGAGTCTATGGAGACAAAAGCTTCTGGGCATCAAAAACCCACGTTACGTCAACTCCGTAGTCATCCAGTGCATCCCTCGATGCCTACACCTCTTTACCCCGAACACTTCAAGTTGCCTCAATTGGCAGTCTTTAAAGGTGAAGAGGACGCACAAGAACATGTCACAAGGTTCCTAAGTCAATGCTTCGGCATCCAAGATAATGATGCATTGTTGCTTAGAACTTTCATAACCACATTCGCAGGCCCCGCCTCGGATTGGTTCACACAATTACCCAAACACAAGCATAAACAACCTAGATCAATTAGTAGATGCGTTTCTTGAACGCTTTGCCTTCAACACAAGGAAGAAGGCATCACTGAGTGATCTGGCCAGCCTCGAGCAATATGAGGAAGAAACAATGGCAGCATACGGGAATCGATGGAGGGCTTTGCTTTCTAAGCTACCCTACCGTCCCCCTATGTCTGATCTTACATAGATGTTTGCACGGAGTTGCTTAAAATCAATCTCTGGTCTATTGCTGCTGCAGCAATACGACAGTTTAGAAGAAGCTTTGGCGCAAGCCAGAGTTATAGAAGAGATTAAAATAGGCGAAGGCGCAATCGCCAAGCCTAAAAAGAAAGAGTGGAATAAAACCACTAAGACTGGGACAACGCAATCACAACCCGCTGCGGTTAACCAAGTTGCGATAAATGTTCCCAAGCCTGTGCAAGAAATGCAGCCCCAAAAGGCTAATTACTAGGCAGTGCCTCCTAGTTATGAAAAATATAATAAGAAACAGGAGCAGAATCAGCAGTGTCGCCCTAGGCGACAATTCACCCCTTACACGGAGTCCAGGGACTCCCTATTTGACCGCTTGTCAGCGGAAAATTTAGTCACCCTTCCAGAGATCCAAACTGTAGACCCTAACGCCCCCAAGCCTAAGGGATACAAAGAGGAATTGTATTGTAGATTCCATAGGAGAAGGGGACATGATTTAAATGGATGCTAGAAATTCAAAGGATTAATCCAAGATTTAATCGACAATAAAACATTGGCCGTGGACAACCCCATAGCGCCAAATAATCAACAAATGGGGGTATTCAAGGACCCTTTGCCTGCCCACGAGGCACAGGCAAAACCTCTCCAGATTAACGAGGTGCGACAGAATCTTCCCATGCAAGGATTTGTGGGAATGATCAGCATAGTGACAAGGAACAAAAAGTACCCAGCAGTTGCCCCCGAGGTAGCTACGAGGGAAGTTCCGACAACATCGCAGCCTCAACAATGCCCAACGCAGTTGCCTCCGCCTAGACCCGAGGTCACGATACGGACCAAACTCACGCAGAGTTTGCGGACCACATCGGCTAGGCTTTCCATTTACGAGCTTATTCAACAGTCAACACCTCATAGAGAAGCTCTTATGGAAATATTAAAAGCCATCGAATTACAACCTCACGAAGCAAATTCTTTCAACAACTTCGTGGGACATGTGAAGCGATGTACGGAGCCGGTCATCACCTTCAGAGAGGATGAAGTCAAAGCAATATCGAATGACATGGCAGATCCACCCCTGCACGTTATCGCGCGGGTCAACGGGATCCCGTACAAGAGAGTGCTGGTAGATACTGGCTCGTCCAGTAACATCATTACCACGGCAGCACTAAAACATTTAAAGTTGCCAGCCTCTCATATCACAGCCTCCACGTACACACTACGAGCTTTCAATGATGCAATATGCTCGACAGTCGGCACAGTTGTTCTACCTATCCAGGTAGGACAAAAGACAATACCAACATTGTGCCATGTGTTGGAAGGCGAGATGGCTTACAATATACTGCTAGGGCGGCCTTGGATCGGGGACATGAAGTGTGTCCCTTCCATCGCTCACCAGTGCTTAAAGTATGCTTTTGAAGGAGAAATACATGTAGTCCCGATGGACTTAGAACCCTTCAAGTATTGCAATGCGGTACAATTAATGCCTCAATCGACCCTCCCTTCAACGCATTTGGATTTCCAGTTAAATCCATCTAAACAGGGTCCAATACCGTAGGCACCACTGGTGACCAAATCACCAAAATCCCAGCCAGGTGAATCCTCATCATCTGCTCCTTCATTACCAATGCCACCTGTCATGGCTAAACAGAAGGACAAGGGAAAACAGATCATGGAAGAGGCTCAGCCCCTAGAAGAGGGTTTGCCCACAATATCAACGGTATCAACAGAGGAAACACCTAGCACTACGGAAGCTGAGATTCCTAAACCACCAAACATGGAATGGACTCAGGAAGGACTCCCGTTCCCTCCCTCCCAAGCATCAACAATCATCGTTGAAATGGCCGATACGAGCCTAGGGGAGTACTTAGTGCAGAATGTTGTGGCAACGCCTACAGTAGAATCAGTACAGGATATGGGGAGACCTCGCCTTCCCATAGGAACAGTTGTTCCTCTAGGTCACCCACCCAACCAGACAAATTTTGTGTATGGGGGCCTTGATCATGGTCTTGAACCATGCAAGCAAAAGGAAGCAGACGAAGAGCCTTTTGTTGAAAACATCAACTATCTGTCAAACCCAGACTTCGCCCTAAAATATCTCGGCCAATGCAATTGGCATGGATACGGGCTAGGCAGATATGAGCAAGGGATGCGGGTCCTTTGCCAACCAAGATATCAGATGCCATATGATAAGTCAGGAGTAGGGTTCAACCACCCCCTGCCCTTAGACATCTTGGTAGAAAATATGCAAGGCCTAGAAATAGGCAACAAGGGGGGATTGGCACCAGATCTTTATGCCAACCCAAATACAAGAATATACATTGGGAGATTACCTCCCATGGTCAACAAACACCCTTGGCAACAGCAGTAATCCCTCTCCTTTGCTAGAGAGAGGTGAAAGTTCGGACATTAATCCTCAAAGAGAACATCAACGGCTTTCGGACATCTTTTTGAAGTTGTTCCCCTTAGAGGTTCCAGTTGAGTCAATACAGTGTCAAGAGAATCAGGTCCCTCCACCAAGAGTGGAACAACCGCAATGGGACCAGATTAACTTCCTAGAACAAGGAGAACCCTCAATGTCGCAAGTAACAGTTGCTGAAGAGAATGAACATTTTTGGATCTCCGAAAGTGATTCAGAAGATGAGACTGAGATGGACTATCTCAGACATGCGCGACGACATCACCGCCCTTTAACTCATGAAGATCTAATGGGACAGATGGGCATACTGTTAGGGCATGAATGGTGGGTAGACCCAGCGAGGTGGGACCAAGTGTTGGATCCATGGCTCCAAATTCATGATGAGCACCGTCCACCCCGAGACCCTATCATGACAACAGTGTCGAGGGAAGACCCTGTCCTCCTTTTCGCACATAGGGCCGATCCGTTCGTGCCCGTTCCCCTAGAGCCAGATCCAGAGTATAGGGAGCATCTAGAAGATTCAAGTTATCACACCCATGGTAATGGAGACCAAATTCATTCCATCCACATGATCTCCATTGATTTGACCGCACCCATCCGCAATCCGGCCGATCCAACACGGTCATTGCATCTAGACATAGATGCCATCGACTGGGATCGCGTCAATTCACCTTTATCACCATCAGAGTACTGGCCTTTCGGTGAAATGCCTCATTTTACCCCAAGGACAACTCAGGATATTTTTCAGGCTGAAGAGGAACCCGAGGTTCCCAATGCAGATCTAAATTCAGCTAATGATATCCATTTGATCCCGACTCCACATCAGTTGGAGGACGGATCCCACATGTCGATCGAGGAGACGACTGATGTAGATATCGACACAGATCCAATGAATCCATAGATTCTCAAGTTGGGGGTAAGTCTTTCCCCCGAAGAGCAAGCCGACTACATTGCCCTTCTCAAAGAGAAGAAGGAGGTTTTTGCATGGTCGTACAAAGATATGCCAGGACTAGACCCATAGCTAGTCACGCATAATTTAACGCTTGATCCGACAATCAAGCCTGTAAAGCAAAAACTACGTAAGATGCACCCAACAGTGGCCTTAATGGTCAAAGACGAATTGCAAAAGCTATTGGATGCACAGTTTGTCATCTGCATGGATTATCCGCCATGGCTGTCCAACATGGTTCCCGTCAAGAAGCCCGATGGGAGGATTCGCATATGCACCAATTTTTGAGATCTAAACAAAGCGAGTCCTAAGGATGATTTCCCCTTGCCGAGCATCGACGCATTGGTAGACGCTACAGCAGGTCACGAAATGCTCTCCCTAATGGATGGTTTCTCAGGATACAATCAAATTCGTATCAATCCTGAAGACCAACTAAAAATGGCGTTCACAACGCCTTGGGGGACATTTTGTTATAAGGTCATGCCTTTTGGCCTTAAAAATGCTGGCGCTACCTACCAACGTGCCATGACATATATCTTCCACGATTACATGCACAAAACTTTGGAAGATTACATGGATGATTTGTTAGCCAAGTCTCTCTTGCGCTCAAATCATATCGATGACTTAAGCAAGATCCTCGATCGCCTCATGGAGCATAAAGTTAGACTAAACCCCAAGAAGTGCGTCTTTGGCATCACATCTGGAAAACTCTTGGGTTTCATAGTCTCAAAGCGAGGAATCGAGGTGGACCCAAAGAAAGTCAAGGCAATCCTTGAAATGGTTCCCCCAACTACAATCAAGCAGCTCGAAAGTCTGCAAGGAAAGGTCGCGTCGATTAAACGCTTCATAGCGCAATTATCTGACAAGTTCCGACCCATGAACAAATTATTGCACAAGGGGGTTACATTTCATTGGGATGACGAGTGCCAGTCGACCTTTGACGAGATCAAACAATACCTGGTTTCGCCACCAGTATTGGCACCACCTAGACCAGGAGTGTCATTCTACTTATACATCTCAGCTACTGAGGTGGCACTGGGCGCCATGCTAGCCCAGAAGAATGAACTTCACAAGGAACAGGCTACTTACTATCTTAGCCGCACCTTGGTCAGTTATGAACTTAACTATGCATACGTTGAGAAACTCTGCTTGGCAGTGGTGTTTGCTACCAAAAAGCTACGCCACTACATGCTGAGCAACACTACGTATGTTGTGTCTAAGGAGAATCCATTGCGATACATGATGAGTCGTACTTATCATAGTAGTCGCACGGCGAAATGGATCATGTTGTTGACGGAATTTGACATAGAGTTTATTGGACAAAAATCTATCAAAGGACAAGTCATAGCCGATCAACTAGCAGAGGCTCCTCTTGAAGACGATCAGCCTCTGGTCATAGAACTACCCGATGATGGGGTCTTCCATGTCTCAGAATTGCCAGATTCTGATGAGCCTGAGTCACAAGCCGACATAACCCTATTCTTCGATGGTTCTAAATGTGAGCAAGGTGGTGGCACGGGAATTGTATTCTTCACACCGCAGGGTGCTCCAATGCCCCCGTCATTTAAATTAAACTTCCCGTGCACCAACAATAATGCAGAGTATGAAGCCTTGCTCCTAGGTCTTCAGACAACAATCGCCATGAACATCAAATGACTGAATATCTTTGGTGATTCGTTGTTAATAGTCAATCAAGTCAAAGGGGTATATCAATGCAAATGCCCAGTCCTGCAGGCTTATAAAGCCCTCGTGGACAAATTCCTGGCAAAACTTGAGTGGTATGACATCGAGGCACTCCCTCGATCATCGAATCATTTTGCGGACACAATGGCCTCCTTGGGGTCACTAATTCCGCAAGACCTTTCCGGTGATATGACAACCATTCAAGTCAAAACCTTATCGCAATCCGCGATGGAGCGTGCAAGCTCAGACTTGACGCCAGGAATCCACATGATCCAGATTGAACCATCCTCGGATAAGTTCTCTCGAATCCGAGATCATCTGAAACGTGCCAACTGGGGGTCCTTGTTCTCCCCTACTCCCATTAATAGCAACACAACGCTATTCTTACAGGTTCTATCCCATTCAACGTTTGCTAGGGATGAACTTCAAGAGGGATTGGTTGTTCATACTGTCGAGGTTTCTGATCAACAGGACTGGTATTTACCCATCAGAGACTACCTCAAGTTAGGTAATCTCCCACTTGGATTGACTCATGCCGCAAAATGAGCACTCAAGCAGAAAGCGGCTAAGTATGTCTTGATAGGAGACATTTTGTATCGTCGCAGCTATGAAGGAATCCTCCTTCGTTGCTTGGACCAACAAGAGTCCACTTGGGCAGTCGCCCAAGCGCACGATGGTACATGTGGTGGCCACTTTAGTGGTATGGCCATTGCAAAGCGCATTCTTCGCATGGGCTATTATTGGCCATCTTTAGAGCGAGATTGTTGCACCTATGTCAAGAAGTGCGTGAAGTGTCAACATCATGCCAATTTGATGCACGTACCTTCTCAGGCCTTGCAGACAGTCCAATCTGCTTGGCCGTTCTCATAGTGGGGCTTCGATCTAATTGGAAAGATCTCCCCTACGTCGTCAGGCCATCACACGTTTATCATAACGGCCACAGAGTATTTTACCAAGTGGGTGGAAGCAATTCCGCTTACCTCTACGACAGGACCCCGCATTGTGGAGTTCATTTTGCATAACATCATATGTCATTTTGGTATTCCATCCAAAATAGTCTCGGATAATGGGACGCCTTTCAAGAACAAAGACGTGCGTGCTTTGACCACAAAGTACAAGATTCAGCACAGCTTTTCGACACCCTATTATCCGCAGGCGAATGGGCAAGCAGAAGCGTCAAACAAAATGCTAGTTGCCATCCTTAAAAAGACCGTCGTAGACAGTCATAAGGATTGGCACATTCAAATCCCACTTGCCCTATGGGCCTATCGCACTAGCATCCGGACACCCACTGGGGCCACTCCGTTTTTGCTTGTGTATGGCTCCGAGGCAGTCATGCCTCTAGAGTTGGAGATTCCTTCCCTGCGCATATCAATGCAGGAGTTCATCGATGATGACTCTGCATGGCAGGCCCGGTTAGACCAGCTTACGTTGCTTGACGAACGACGCGTTAATGCTCTCGAGCATTTACGTATTTATCAAGAGCGACTTAAGAAAGCTTACAACATGAAAGTTCACCTGAGGGACTTTCGGGTTGGTGATTTGGTTTTGAAGGAAAACCAGCAAAATTCCAGTTTGCCATCCCACCTAAGGGACAAGTTTGCGGCAAATTGGTTAGGTCCATATGTCATTGATAGCAAAATAGGACCCGGGACATACCGGCTAGCTTCTCTTGACGGTATCAAGGAAAAAGAACCCTTGAATATCAGTCATTTGCGACCATTTCATATCTAAGAGAGCCAAATCCCAAAAATGCTCCAAGGATTCTTGCAATCGCTTGGTCAATCCCAAAAATGCTCCAAGGATTCATAAAATCGCTTGGTCAATCCCAAAAGGCTCCAAGGATTCTTGCAGCAAAAGCTCAAGGATTTAATTCTTGGCAATAAAAGGCTCCAAGGATTCTTGCAATCGCTTGGTCAATCCCAAAAGGCTCCAAGGATTCTTGCAATCGCTTGGTCAATCCCAAAATGCTCCAAGGATTTCCACAATCGCTTGGTCAAAAATCAAGAAAATTCAAAAACAACAAAAATCATCAAAAACAACAAAATTTTGCATCTCATTTCTAGGCATACTCAAATTCATCAATAGAGAGTTCTTCTCGCACTTCATCTTCATATTCACAAAAATCAATCCATCAAAAATACAAAAATACATAGATGCATTAAAGCATTGCATCCATACATTGCATATTTGTGGTCGTATAGGTCAAAGGCACCATAGGCTGTAATTGCTCTGCTAGTCCATCTTGTTCCACATTGTTCCATTTTACAAAAACAACAAAAACACCATGCATTGTTTTTACCACACTAGAGTCAGTGGTCTTTTAATGTATCAAGAGTTTTCGTGATTCAGTCATCATTTTGCTCTTTAGCCATGTAATGTATCAAGTCAGACAGATTTTACGAAGGTAGAGTTACACTTGAAATACACCTTGTTACGTAACATCCCAACACAAATTAAAACACATAAAAAATTCCCAAGTTGTGTGAATGAAAGATGAAACCTGCACAGTAATCCAGGTCACCATAAGCGAAACGGTTATCTTGCTCATCCCCCCATGCGAATGGTTCCAGAATGCTGAGAATTCACAAAAGGACAAGCTCTTTCCTATCCATTCACCTCCATATACAGTGGTTTTCACCACTACCAAATCCCAATCATAGTTGGTTCCCAAAGTTGTAAGGATTTGTACTACACGTCCTTGCCAAGGATGGGTAGTCATCCCCAAAACCTAAAGGGATCAACACCATTCACAAACAAAATTCCAACAAATCATCATCCTAACACTTTCCATTCACCTTTGGTCTCCAAGTTGTAAGGATTCGTACTATCCACCCCTAACCAGGATGGGTAGTCATCCCCAAGGCCTAACAGATCAATGCCCTTACTCCATAACCTCCATCATCCCCTTGGTCCCCAAAGTTGTAAGGATTCGTACTATCCGCCCCTAACCAGGATGGGTAGTCATCCCCAAGGCCACAAGGATCAAAGCCATTCACAAGCTCAAATTCACAATACTCAAAACACAAAATCAAATAACAGTGGTTATCACCACTATTCAAAATCCTTGCTCAAAAAGAATTAATAGAAAATAAACAGTGATTTTCATCACTATATAGACGAGCAACTCCCTAAATCATTCAGCCAACAAACATCCTGAACTTGAATCCCTGGAATTCTCAGCATTCAAAAACCATCTAGGTGATCCTCATTACAGGTTTGGTTGATAGCCTATCTGGCAATGGTGGTATCCTACCCGCATGACGATATGTCTGTCACATTCGCTTTGCGTGTGTGCAGACCAATGTTTGCATAAGGATGAGCTAGCTTATGGTATCTTGGATAACACCACAGATTAATCTAACTAAATACAACAAAGGAGTTAGTGGAGCTAATTAGGTGATCCTCGATACAGGTTCGGTTGAAAGCCCATCCGCATTGGCGGTATCCTGACAAATACCACATAAATGAACTCAATTGCACACACAGGGATGTGAAATAACTTGGTCAAAAACAAGTACGATTCATACCTTGTTCAAAAGTCTTGTAAGATAAAGTACAATCATGGCTAGTAAGTTAAAACCGTCTGAGTCTCGAGAAAACCTTAGCTACATTTCTAAACCAACTGCGCTACTTTTCATCCTTACAATACCATCAAAAAATACAAAAAAAAGAAAAACCACATGTATACATACAAAGTCATGCATCACAACAATCGCCTAAAAGACAAAATAATAGAGTTCTAAAAAGCTTATGGTGCCATAGCCAAACACCACAAAGTCCATCCATCCATTTCATTTCTGCATATCACATACATTTGCATTTATCACAACATATGCATCCATCAATATAAAGTAGCATACAACAATCGCATTTATCATACCATATGCATCCATCAATATAAATCTCTCCAAACATCAATCATTATGCATACCATAATATCATGACATATACACAAAGAAAGAAAATCAAAACAACAAAAACATCACAAAAATGCAACACAAAAACCATAGCAATAAGCATTGCCGGACACAAGTGCTCTTGCACTTAACCTCTTGGCATAAGAAAATCGATGTCGGGGCTCAAATTGTCACTCTCCTACTTCCCCAAGAAGGCTACCATAGCCGGACCGCTCCACGGGAAGACGGGTTTTTGATGATTTCACCCCATTATGGCATCACCAAAAGGGTTAACACCCACCAAAAATAGGTCCAAATGTCGGGAAATTGCACGTGCTTAAATGGTAAAACATCTAAAGGCACCCTAACCTAAGTCATCTTGGGTCAAGCGACTCGTCGCTTTTCTCACGAAGGTCATTCCCTCATCGATTCGTCGCTTGAGGGGGTAGTCACACTTAGTCACCAATCAACAAGCACACACCCAATCAAGGCAATGACATGCATTCAAAGAATCATTGACAAAGACAATCACGCTCCTGCTTGGGGCAATAAACAAGCAATCATTAAATTGATCAAACACTTGGCATTCCCGAAGCATGAACACAAGGTTCCCCCTGTGGACAAAAGGTTACGCCCTTTGCCTAATCATGACTGATCAATGTCCAAGCTCAAGTCACACCTCACCAAAATAGGTTAACACTTGAAATCAAATTCCTTAGCTCGTCAAAAGCAAGGATTCAAGAATGCATGCCCTTTCCATACTTGGGGCATCAAAAGTTGGTTAGGTTACCAAGAAACCCTAATCATTAGTGCTTTGGTCATCTATTTTTGCTCAACATTGCGTCACCCGTAGCGCTTCCCAAAAAGGGGCATCTGTAGACACCAAAACAACACCAATCCGATTAAGTGACTACAAACACTGATCGCATTGACATACACAGCTTTCAGGGCAGCCCTCAGAGGTCAAACAGTGGTCCTAGCCACTCACATAGCAGTTTAGAAGGTCGAAAAGTGAGCAGAACAAAGATGGTCGTTTTAACAAGCCTTCATCAAAGCAAGCCTTCATCAAAGCAAGCCTTAGTCAAAAACAAGCCTTAGTAAAAAACAAGCCTTAGTCAAAAGCAAAGCCTCCATTAAAACAAAGTCTTAATCAAAAGTGGGCCTCGGTCGAAGTGTCGCGATATCGTGACACTTCGCACAAAGCAAAGCTTTGCAAGTGTCGCGATATCGCGACTGTCGCTTTTGCGTTGTCATTTCCGCCGCCAAGGCTTTGCCTTGGCCGAAGTGTCACGATTTCGTGACACTTCGGTGCCCAAGGCTTTGCCTTGGCCGAAGTGTCACGATTTCGTGACACTTCGGCGCCCAAGGCCTTGCCTTGGCCGAAGTGTCACGATTTCGTGACACTTCGGTGCCCAAGGCAGGGCCTTGGCCGAAGTGTCGTGATATCGCGACGTCGCGATATCGCGACACTTCGGCAGTTGCGACTAGGCGACTCTTCAGCAGACATCAAGGCGGGTATCGACCAATCAGAGGCAAGCATCGACCAATCAGAGGCAAGCATGGACCAATCAGAGGTAGGCATCGACCAATCAAAGGCAGACATTAAAGTGACTTAATGACAAATGGCAGCCAAAGACAATCATTTATGGCTCTTGCCTTGCATGCGCGCGTAGGTGGGTAGGTTGGCCGTTGAAAGACTATCACAGGGGCAGTCATGGAAGCCCAAGTCGCGGAGGACTTTCCTACCTCCCGGGAAGGCATGGCCGCCACGTGGCGCCACTGCGTACCCCTTTGAAGAGACCCCATGGGTCTATAAAACCATGAGCTTTCCCGCTCAGCAGAGAGGTGAACAAGCATTTGGAAAACACAACGAAGTGCTGTTCATTTGATAAACCGATTGCATCAGTGGATTTTACCTTCTTCATCATCCAAAATCTCTTGCGAAAGAGAGGTTGGTGGGTGGTTTTCAGAAGGTGAAGCCGAACCTTCATACTCGATATTGGACACAGTGAACTACCAATTTGCCGACAACACATTATCTTGGATCTTGAGCCAATTCCTAGGGGATTGGCGTCAAAATAAAAGTTTAACGGGGTAGCCCGCTTGGGCACCCCATACCTTTTTGCCAGCTTCGCTTTAATATATTCTATTTTTACATTTTTTATCCTGCATTAGGGTTCAGTCTACATTATACGTTTAATATACATATCGAATATTACTATGCTCTCATGGTTTTCGATATCATGTTAACTCGCAGGTGGAGATGTCTCATTCGAGTGCAGTTTGACCGATTGGTTCAATGATAGTGGTCCTCTGCACCACTTTTATAAAAGCATATTCGAATCTCATAATTGCTTAATATATGATCTGCGACCTTATTACATATTCATCATATGTCGCATTATACACTGTTTTTAATTTATTTTGTCATCATGTGTTGATCTTACGCCACAGGTGCTACTAACGCCTCTGTGTTTTCTTGAACGCAGGAAGAACAGCAGCAAGAAACAAAGATTCATCAGGCACAAGCGGCGGCAACATTCTGGCCCGCCCGTTTCGAATGTGGGCATGCGGGAAAGAAGATCACTATTCATCTGTTGCAATAGAGACATGCTAAACTCTCCCAGCCCTTGAAAAGGGAGGAGACGTATTGTAACCGGGTTGGAACCATATGAATAAAAAGGGTTGTGCTCCTACTTTTGATATATCAAGCTGGTTATTTTACATTGCATCTTAAGTGTTCTTTTATTTCCGGAATCTCATGCTTTCAGGGTCAAAATTTGAAGAATCTTGTATGTATAGGTCTATTCAAAAGTTTAAATATTTAAAAGAGCAAATGAAGATATGGAATGCTAGATATTTTGGTAACATTTTTAAAGAAAAAATAAAACTTGAAGCTAAGCTCAAAATTTTACAAGAGATAGTAGAAATTAATGGAATGGAATAGGATTCTTATGTGAAAGAAAAACAATTACTTTTTTATTATCATAATGCATTGAAAAATGAGGAGTCATATTGGTTCCAAAAATCTATAGAGAAATGGATCAAGGAAGGAGATATAAATACAATTTTATTCATGCCATAGAAAAAATAATTTTTTATGTTCATGACATAAAAATTATTATAAATCTATATGGAAGAAATATTGAGGATGAAGAAGATATAAGAAAGAAAGTAATAAATTATTTTAAAAATATTTTGTTAGATTCTAAGCAAGATAAGGAGACACAAGGAAAACTTCTACAAAATATTCCATCAATTATCACTTAGGGACAAAATGAAAGCTTGATGAAGAAGATATCTATGAAGAAGCTCCATGAACCTATTTTCTCTTTCCATCCTAACAAGGCACTTGGCCCCAATGGATTTCCTACAATTTTCTTTCAAAAAAATAGGATTTATTGAAGAGTGATATGTTATATGTGGTTGAAGAGGCCTAAAAAAGGAAGGCTATAATAAATGATATCAATGCTACTTTTATTACCTTGGTTTCAAAGAAAGGTGACACAAACTATTTTAATAATTTTCGTCCAATAAGCCTTTGTAATATGATTTATAAGATCAATTTAAAAATTATGGCAAACATGTTGAAGGGTATTCTAGGTTATCTTATCTTAGAGGAACAATGTGGATTTTTTCAAGGTAAAAAAATTCTTGATGGTATAATTATTGCATAAGAGGCCATACATTCTCTTCATTCCATGAAAAAATAGGAATGTTTTTGGAATTAGATTTGAACAAAACTTATGATAGGTATTATTCAAAAGTTTGGTTTTGATTATAGTTGGTGTGAGTGGATTAAATATTGTTATAGCACTGCATAATTTTCTATTTTGATCAATGGTTCTCCTACTAGGTATTTCAAGTCATCTTGTGGACTTCGTCAATTTGATCCTCTTTCTCCTTATCTATTCATTATTATGGTGGAAGCATTAGGGAGAGCCTTTTCAAAGGAAAAAAATGGAAGGAAAAATCATAGGTATTCAAGTTGCAAAAAATGGTCTCTTTGAATGTCATCTCTAATTTGTTGATGACACTTTTCTTTTGGAACATCCCTCGGTTAGTGTGGCCATGAGTTTATATCAATATTATCATGTTATGATAAGGCTACTGGACAGTTGGTAAATACTTTAAAATCCAAGACTTTTTCATTAATAATGACCTAGATTTACAACAAGATATTTTAAATGTTTTAGGGTTTAAAATTTAAAAATTTCCATCAACCTATTTGGGTATTCCTTTGTCTAATAAAGGAAATAAAAAGGATCTTTGGATAAAATCATTATTATAATGAGAAAAAAATCCAAATCATGAATTTATTTTAGTAACTTGGTTAAAGATTATTATAATGAGAAAAAAATCCAGATCATGAATTTATTTTAGTAACTTGGTTAAAGGAGAGGAACTCAAACAAATTTTAGGTGAACTTCAAAAGATGTTTTGAGAGTTTTATTTGCCAATTTTTACATGAAATGATAATTTGGCTTAGAATTTATCAAAGGTTAGTTGATACTCGATCAAGTTGGGATATGAGGATTTAGAATAATTAAAATTTCCTTCTCCCAAGGATTTTCCTTGGAAGAACGTTCGGTCATTAGAGGCTCTCCCTAAGGCCTCAAAATTTCTTTGGTTATCAGTTCAAAGTAAGATTCTTACGGGAGAGAGTCTACAAAGAAGAGGATATTATGGATCCTTTAGATGTGCCTTGTGTAAGAAGAATTTAGAAATTTTTAACGATTTACTTCTTAATTGCTCATTTGCTCACACCATTTAAGGTTATTTTTTAAAGAAAAATATGTAATATTTGGTAGCTCCAGCAAAATTGAAAAGTTGATATAATACTGGATAAATCATTTCAAAGATAAAGCATTATGTACTATTTGGATGATTGGCCCTGCCATTATTTTTGGGATTTATGGCTTGAAATAAATATTATAATTTGTAAAAATAAATATCAAAATCATGTCCATGTTTGGAACAATATTAGTGCCTATCTTGCAGAATATCTACAAATATGGTGTTCATCATAGGAAGTCTCAATTACAAAAAAATGTGCTAGTAAGTTGGCTATATGATTTGAACATACATGGAAGAATCATCTATGACAACAAAATTAAAACAAATGGTCTACTTTGATCTATGGTAAAATGGAAATTTCCAAAAATTGGGTTTATCAAAACTAATTTTGATGGTGCGTCTAAAGGAAATATAGGAAAAGTTGATGGAGGTGGTTTTTTTAGAAGGCAAAATTCTCCTCACTTATTTAGAATAATATGGAACTTCATATAAAAACTATGTAGAGGCTAGGGAATTTCTTATAGGGGTTAAAATTTAAGCAAAAAAAGGATAGAAATACATTTCAATTGAGGGGGACTCACTAATTATCATCAATGCTATAAAAAAAATAGATGTGGAGACTAGATAAAAAATAATATTATTGTTGATGTTCATCATCTATTACTAGAGGCAATCTCCTGGCAGTGTAAGCATATTTATAGAGAAGGAAATCAAGTAGCAGATAAATTAGTGAATTATGGTGTTGATCTTCATCCCGGTGAAATTCAAATTTTAGAAGGAAACTAGCCAAGTGAGATTTTATGTCTTAATCAAAATGATGTTAAGGAGTTGATTGTGGAAACATAGCACTTCAAGGAAGTTGAAGAATATATTTAAGATAAAAAAGAAATAAAAAACCGTGATATAAATGTATGCTATAGCAAATGTAACATTCTGGTATTTTGATGGGAGTGGCCCCTCATAGAAACCACATATAACCTATTAAAAATAAATAATAAAATAAAATAAATAACAAAAAAAGAATCTTTTATTAATTTATATGCATACAAAGATATAGATATATATAGAGAAGGAAAATTTGTGTCTCATGTATGGTAAGTGTTTAGTTAATGAAATGTCAATTTTCATCATATTTTAGATGGATGGGTATTAACCTTTTTATGAGTTGTTTTTTGATAAAGTAGAAGAAGGATTTTGGGAGGATCTCCAAACCTATATACAAAAAGAGACTAACCTACACACCTCTGAGGAGGTAGATTAGAAGTTGAGAACTACAAACAATAAGACTAACCCAAGCCAAACACTAAAAAATAAAATATCTACATCCCACATAGGGAAAATCACCAGGCATGAAAGTCGAATCAAACAAAATAAAGTTGAGCAAGCCCTTAGGTCGACAACACATTAACAAATATACAAATAGGCACGTAGTCCAGACTGAAACAATATCTATGAAGGCACACAGGCCCCAAAATTGTTACAGAACCAGAGAATCCAAATCAAACCTTAGTTCCACTGGAACTCATATCATTTTCTTCCTTGGAGATATAACCACCAGGGACTTGTCATCCCATGAGAGCCAGAACTTCCTCAGTGTAGGATATTGAAGCTTGCATAGAATATATCATCAAACATTGAATTTTTATAATCATAGATTTGAGGTCCTATGGATTATATCCACTATATTGGGAACTATGAGTTATAAAACGCCTAACCCTGCTCACATCCCTTATTGATTTTGATTTTTTTGGGGAAGGAAAATCCTCTGAATCGAAATTCTCAATAATTAGAGGGTTTTTACCAAAAATAGCTCACTTCACCACCAACCTCTTGGAGTATCTAGGGTTCCCTCATTATTGCCACCACATACATTTTTATAAAAATTATTAATATGATATGTAACTTATTTTTTATTTTATTTTATTATTTTTGAGAAAAAGGGGTTATATTTGGGTTCACCATCCTTCAAAGAATTACAACTCTCTCTTTTAGAGCTTGATAATTTACAACTAGGGTCAAATATCATCTCAATTGAGTTTTTATAGCTAGATACCTCCATATTTTTTCATAATTGATTTTCACTTTCTAGATCTTCAATTTTTCAATAAACAAAAAATTTCCAAAATTTAGCATCTTTTTTCTTGACATTTTATTGCAGCATCAGTATTCACAATACCAAAACTCCACATCCATTATCTACACACTACATATTAGTAGAGTAATATATTCAAAAATTCATGCTATCATAGTCCATTGTACCAGATCTTGATTGTTAGTTTTCTTCCTGAAGCATAAATGCAACCAAAATAATTATAGTACATAGTTTATATAAAAACACATTAATGTTATCAAATATAACATATTACCAATGGAAAACATTAAATTAAATTTTAATCATCATTTGATAAATACATCCAACATTATCTCATCAACTTTAGCTAAACATAGTGCTTCCTCTAACCATAGAAAAGAGAATTTAACTTTACAATCTTCTATTAAAAGCCCTATATTAGCTAGCTTATCTGCACATTTGTCTCGTTCTATTAACATATGTGTAAACCTAATTTCTTCAAACTCTATAGAAAGGTCTTGAATTTCCACAATGGTCTCTTGTATGTTTTATGGAGCCTTTACTTTCCTCAAAATTATATTTATGACTATGAGTGAATTGCCTTCCATCAATGTTCTATTCCATTTTATTTGTTTACATATTTTCAACCCTTCTAAAGTCACCCAAGCTTCAACTTCATTATTTATCTTAAATCTAGTATTGAAAGCATAATGTGATAAAATATCATAATTTTTACTTGTGATTGTTCCTCTACCAATATTAAAATTTTCTTTAGATGCTTCATCAAAATTCAATTTGACCAACTCAACTTTTGATGCTTTCCACTTTATATTCTTTGCATTCCTTTTTTTTCTCTTGTACCTAACACCATAATTCCATTTGATGACTTGACTCCATCTATCAAGGATTTCTAATTCAATATTAGGGATTGGATATCAAGGATCTATAATTCAATATTAGGGATTTGATGAGTTGATACGATTGGTTTAGAATTCTTTACAGCTAAACAAATATTCCTTTTCATTACCTCTAAATTACTTTTTTTATTATATTTTTTTTATTCATTTCCAACCATGTAGTCAAAAGTAATGTATCTTTTGATGTATCCTAGATTTTTTGTAACGCCTCACTTCTAAAAGTGTTCTATCATTATTTTAACCATTCTTTATTTTACCCTTCATTGCCATGCATTTATCAGACACAAATAATACATTGTCATAGTTCCCAGACTAGTGAATAGTGTTCCAAGAGATGAGCTATATTCTTCTTCTTTTTACGTAGAACACATTGTGAGGGACCATAAAAATACTTGTTTATTAGGTTATCCTAGGATAAAAAAATTCTATGACCTACTAGACAAATATTTTTACTTTTGGAATGCTTAGGATATCCTAAATATCTCTCCATATTCCTATGGTATTCCTAATCTGTTGGTGTTTTATATAATATTTATTTCTTATTATGTATTCTACCTGAGCTATTTAGCTTCAAAATTAGCTTATCCTTGGCTCACCTTTAAATAATCATTGTTATTACCTTTCTTCTTAGCTTCCACTTAGCAATAATGTCGAGTATACTTGTAAAAATATTCTTTCCATTTGTATCTCCCTTCCTAATCCTTCTACATATTGTTTGAAATACTATCACTATATTTGTCTTTAAGTAGTCTCATAAATGGTTTAAAAATTGGATCTATATTGAATGATTTTTATCACACCAAGTACACATCCAAATAGAAGTTTTCTAGTTCCCACCAATCATCTTAGACCATAATCACTAGATAAATTGATTTTTTAAAACCATTCTATATAGTGCAGAACCATTTGGTGGTTAGAATGTAGTAAATATTATGTTTAGAACCACGGATCAATGATAAGTATTAATATATTAAATACTTTATTTTAATCATATATTATAACAGGTTGGCAAATAATGTTGCATTTTATTTGTAGGTCATCTACCTTATTAATATTTGTTAGTAGGTAGTTCATCGGATGGGAATTCTAATAGGAGTAATTAATATTATCTTATCCGATGGATACTTCTTGATGCATTTTAAAACCTATTTATACCAAATCTTGTAATGTATTTGATTAGTCCTTCATTGTTAAATCATTTGTGTGTTTTCTTATGGGTGAATATTCATCACTAGTATTAGAGCAATGATATTGATTTGGAAAAGAGTATCCTCTTTCTATAGGTCTATTTGGTTTAGAAGGGGAATGAGAAATCTCTACTAGTAGATCATGCCTATATTTTTCCACTGGGTTTAGGTTGAGTTAGCCATTAGTTTGTTAGTGCAAGTCCTTCAAATTCACTTGAGTCTACATGAAAATACCTATGATTTGTATCAAGCCCATTACTCTCCTAAGTAGAATGGGTGCATTATTTTACATAAATTCATGTCCAAAATCTCATAAAAATTACACTATTTATGTGAGAAAATTTTTTGATATGCTACAATAAGAAAATAGAGTTTTAGATGTTCTAGAGCATGTTGTTAGGAAAGCCAATATTTTTATCTATCGAGTGTCATTTTGAGATATCCAAAAATTGTTGTGGAGCTACTGATATCTTTTAGTAACTTATCTTACCACTTTATCACTATTTTATCACCAAATTTAAGGTTTTGCCTTCGTGAAGGAGCCTATTTTTTTAAACAAAAATTTGATCTACCTGCATATGAAGCTTATAGTTTAGTTGATTGAAGTTGCATAGCAAACCACTCATCAACCTGTTTGAACCACATAGTACAAGTATGGGAGCTATAATTTTTGAATATTTCTATAGTTTTTACACCACTGAAAAGAGAAAGAAGTTGGTGACCATGTCTATTTGAGAGACAACTAGAGGAAATTATCCATAATCAGCCATCTAGAAAATCTAGAAACTGCTTCCAAGATACGTAGATATACTTTTTGTTATCCATAAAGCCATAAATGAATGACATGATGGATATTCATTGATAGAATATGTGAGACACGCACACCTAGGTCATTTCACAATTAGGTGTGCTAATAGAAGATGTCAAAAGAGGTTGAGTCATTGTAGTTATTGTTTTGACTTACAAACTATTTTTCTAGAAAAAGGAGAAAATTTTTTGTACCTAAATTTTAATTTTTAAGGGACTTTTATAAACATTAAAAATATCCTCTCTACATTTCTTATCCAGTTGCAAAGTTGACATGGAATATGCACATGTGTATAAATTTCTTGTAAGGTGAAAACATAAGCAACGTGTCATACCAAAACCTAAACTACTTTTCAAACGTTAAGTCCTCAAAGTAGTTGGCAAAATCACTATAGTTCACCATTCTCCACATGGCACAACTAGATATTTTGAGTTAGAGCCCTCCATTTTGGTGAGCATGTAATATGGTTGGTCAAGGATTTTGTAAAACTCTAAAACCATTTAAATATGGATGCTACTTGAAACTAGCCTATTTAATATGCTCGATGACTAGGACCACATGGAGGAAATGGCCATGTACCACATAAACCTACTTGCATATTGAAGACTTGTGGACCACCTCATGATGACTTGTTATAGCCATGTTGGTTGACAAGGTACCTATTTTTGCTTACAATTCAACGTGTTACCACATATGCAAAGGCTAAAAAATAGATAAAACAACTCTCTTCCCAAAGGTTGTTGCCTAATACACTTGATGGTTGATTTTTCATAGCTCAAATATGGTCAATGAGGTACCAGTAGCTACAACCTAGTGCATAGTTGATTGGTTCATGGAGGTGACATAATTGTATAGCCTATCTCTTTGGGCTTCATTGCCATGTTAGCTATACATTGGTCATGTCCATAGCCCATCCATTGATCACTAAAGGAAGAAACAATGGTGCATCTATCGAGTACTACCATAATATTGAAGTCATACGTTGTAGAAATACCAATCAAGGTATATAATCACATAACCCAACAAGTACCCAACAAATGGATAATCACATCTATAGCCATATTTTTATTTCAAAATATTCCTTTAATCAGTTTAGCCATTATACCCTACACTTTTTTTTATATAAAGCATATGTAACGTTGTGTAATCTTGTTGAGCTACTATGTTTTTAAAGTACATAATATTATTTATTTGGCTAAAGTGTATTTATTCAAGTCAAGCATAAAGCAACTTGTATTATTATTTTTCTCATTCTTTATTAAGCACTTTAGTTGGTCAAACTTAAGTCTTTCCCCTAGCTCAAAATAGTAGAAACATGGCAACCAATATGGCTTTAGCAAATAAACTTTTCGAAGTTATTTACTTAGTCACCTCCTTGGCCAACACCATTAAGGACCTCAAAAATGTAGTATTCTTCCTCCTCTAGTCACTCCCATACAAAATGTGAGGTCAAAACTTATGAAGGTTCTAGGAATCCCAATGTCCTCAATAGTTGGATCCTAGATATGGATACCTAGTTTATATTTAGACAAAAATTGAACAATGATAAAGTCCCTTTTGCCAAACTTAAAATTTTTCACATGGCTTAGTTTCTCATCACCAAATGATAAGGAACTCAAAATACCATCACCACATGGAATTATTTCATCATCACCTTGAAGGCCACCTTCTATCCATCCAATTATGATGGTGACTTGCTTAAACAATGACTGACTTAGATAGATAAAACATCAATTTGTGTAGGATTATATCCATCAATTCAACAAACTATGCATTTTGCTTTGTGCGTATGATCTTATAAATTTTCTTATTAGTAATTTTAAAAGTGAACTTCTAGCACACTTATATCAAGAGTTGAAATACACTCCTTGTACTACTCTTCATATTATTTTCAATCAGGAACAACTCATAGAGGAGAAGTTTGCAGCATAACACAAGGGGACCAGATACTATTTAGGAGGTTCCAAGACACCCTCTCATCTACTTTATCCCCTTCTAATTCTTCTCCTACTCTCACTTCTACTCAATCCTTTGCTTCTAATAATACATTTTATGCTTCTTCTTCTTCTCATTCTAAGTTTTAAAATTAGTGTAATTATTGTAAAAGGAAAGGGCATGATATATCTGAGTGTGGACAATTACAAAAGTGTTAGAGATTTTATGATAAGGATTTTTATGCCTTAGTATAATCCATAAAATATTAGCACCAATAGCTTCTAGGAAAATAAACCATTATCCATACTAACAATTTCTCTTTATAGTTTCTTCAATCCTAGAATAAGATCCAAGAAACTCACCACATGAAATGGGATTCTTACCTTCAACAGTTCCACTTAGTCATCAAGTATAAAAACTAAGAAGAGTAGTAAAATTTATGTGGTTGATTTCCTAGGTTGTACTCCTTCATCCCATGCCTTAACCATTATAGTTACTTCACTCTTGGGTTTTCAGTCTTGGTATTTTGAGTATCCTCATGAATTTAACTATGCACAATGATGCAGGAGCATCCAGGGCAGCACAACAATCTTGCATCACCGAAAAGAAAAACAAAAAAAAGTTCGAAGTTTGCAAATTTTTCTAAGTATAAAAATGGTCGCGATATCGCGACACAAATGTCGTCGCGATATCGCGACGTATTTTAGAACCGTGGCAAGCACAAATAATGGTCGCGATATCGCGACATCAAATTTGTCGCAATATCGTGACACTTTGGCAACCAAAGTCAAAAGCCACAGAAGTGTCGCGATATCGCGACACTTTGGCAGTCGAAGTCAAAAGCCACAAAAGTGTCGCGATATCGCGACACTTTGCGCACGAAGTCAAAAGCCACAAAAGTGTCG
Source organism: Wollemia nobilis (assembly GCA_028583015.1). NCBI lineage: Eukaryota > Viridiplantae > Streptophyta > Pinopsida > Araucariales > Araucariaceae > Wollemia > Wollemia nobilis. The sequence continues at coordinate 40,358 of JAQPPZ010015014.1, read as the reverse complement.
TGATATCGCGACACTTTGCAGCCAAGTCAAAGCCACAAAGTGTCGCGATATCGCGACACTTTGGCAGCCGAAGCCAAAAGCCACAGAAGTGTCGCGATATCGCGACACTTTGGCAACCAAAGCCAAAAGCCAAAGAAGTGTCGCGATATCGCGACACTTTGGTAACAAAGCCAAAAGACAAAGAAGTGTCATGATATCGCGACACTTTGGCAAGCAAAGCCAAAAGCCAAAGAAGTGTCGCGATATCGCGACACTTTGGCAAGCAAAGCCAAAAGTCGAAGAAGTGTCGCGATATCGCGACACATTGGAGAAAGAGGACCAAAAGCAGAAAAGTGTCACGATATCGCGACACATTGGAGAAAGAGGACCAAAAGCAGAAAAATGTCGTGATATCGCGACACATTGGAGAAGGAGAGCCTAGGGCAGAAAAGTGTCATGAAATCGTGACATGTCGCGTTTTTGCGACCTGGCTAAGAAGGAGAAGACGGGTTTTTCGTGGATTGTTGCAGAACGACAAGTGGCGATTCCAAAAGCCGTTAAGGCAGTTCCAAGTGGCAGTTCTAGAGGCCGTTAAGGTCGTTCCATGTGGCAGTTCTAGAAGCCGTTAAGACGGTTACGAACGGCGGTTGCAACAAGAAGCCTGGATTATAAAAGGGGATTTTTTTGAAGGATTCGAGAGGCTGGAAAGACGTAGATTGAGACGACATTGTATTTCCCTTCTGTACTTTGTAATCTTTCCATGTTCTCTGAATAAAATTGAGTTTTCTCTTGTTGTTAAATCTTGGCTCCCCATCAAGTGGTATCAGAGCAGCAAGATTCTGAGTGTGTGAGCAGAGCGTCGAACGTGAGGCAGCTCGCACCAGGATCTGGGGTTACGGGTTCTGAGAAACTGTGAAGCAGAATGCCATCGCGAAGAAATCGTGGTGCTGGAAGGAACGTGGTTCCTGAAGGAGACTTTCGAGCATTGCGAGAGGCAAGTGTTGGCCTTGCAAGAAGAATTGTGTGAGAGGAGTAGAGCCGAGAGGAGAAGACCACAGCGATGATGACGGAGTTGAAGACCCGTCTAAAGAAGAAGAGGAAGCAATGAGTGTCGTAGAATCGAGAATGATTAAAGCTATTTCTCAGATTGGGAAAAGGCCGAAGCTAGATGTATCCACATATTCTGGAAATTTAAATCTAGAAGAATTAATCGACTGGATTAATGACATGGAGGAATATTTTGAATATGAGGAAGTTGAAGATCCAAATCGAATTAAATTTGCCAGAACAAAATTGAAAGGCCATGCTGGCATATGGTGGAAAGGAGTGCAACTGGAAAGAAACCAGAGAGGAAAAGAAAAGATCACCAGGTGGGATCGAATGGTGGAAAAACTGAAATGGCAGTTTATTCCGGCAGATTACGAATTAGATCTCTTTGAGAAAAATGCAGAGTTTGCGCCGATCCAACAAATCCGTTAAAGAATATACAGAAGAATTCTTTAAAATTTCTATCAGAACCGGCCATACGAAAGCAAATAAAGAAAGAGTAGCCCGTTACATTAATGGGTTGAGAACCAGCGTGCAAGAAGAATTGAGTCTGGTTCGAATGAACAGCATTGAAGATGCTTACCAGTTTGCTCTGAAAGTGGAAGAGAAACTGAACCGCAGATTTGACAGCAAGCAAAGAGGAAGAGGTCATGGTGGAAGAACTGGTGGAAGAACCAGTGGAATTAAATATGATGATCAAAAATAGAATGGTGAAACCAGCAATCGCCAGGAACAGAAGGAGGAGAATGCTTACCGACCCCGTAATCAGAACAATGATTATCAAAGGGGACGAGGTAGAGGTGGACGTGGATATGGCAGAGGCAGATTCCGTGGAACCTGTTTTAATTGCGGAGAAGAAGGGCATCGATCATATGAGTGTCCCAAACACCAAGAAGCACCGAACAGAAGGCCTGAAGGTAATGCCAGAGCTGCGGTTGTTGAGGATGGTGTTGAATCCGAGCACTCTGAAGAAGCAGAGCATGGAGAAGTGATGATCACAAGGAGAACTTTGTTGAATGAAGAGAAGGAACCAGATCAACGAAAAAGCCTGTTTCGCACGAGGTGCAAATGTTCAGGTAAAATCTGTAATATTATTATTGATAATGGTAGTACAAGATAATTTGGTTTCTGAGGAAATGGTAGCTAAGTTAAAGCTAGAAAGAAGACAGCACCCGCATCCATACCGGATTGCATGGTTGCAGAAGGATCATAGAGCATTGGTCAGTGAACAATGCTTGGTCAAGTTCAAAATTGGAAGATACCAGGATGAGGTCCTGTGTGATATTTTGTCGATGGATGCTTGCCATTTGTTGCTTGGAAGACCATGGCAATTTGATAGACGTGCAGCGCATGATGGACATGCAAATACCTATTCCCTGACAAAAGATGGAGTACGCCACAAACTGAAGCCATTGAAGGAGGTTGAGGAAAAGGTATGCAATAATGCTAGAATTTGTTTAGTAGATGGCAAAAAAATTTTGGATGGTATAAAGAGGGATTCAATGTGTTATGCATTAATTCCTACTATAAAAGAGAAGATACTACTGACATTCCAGCAGAAGTTGAACATCCGTTAGCAGAATTTCTTGATATTATATCAGACAATGTGCCTGAGGGTTTGCCGCCAATGAGGAAGATTAGTCATCAGATTGACTTAATGCCAGGATCTAGCTTACCCAACAAGGCAGCCCATAGAATGTCTCCTGTTGAGAATGAAGAGTTGAACCGACAAGTTCAGGAATTGTTGAGGAAGGGTTTGATTCGAGCAAGTTTGAGCCCTTGTGCAGTGCCAGCAGTACTTGCACCAAAGAAGAATGGCGAATGGCGAATGTGCACTGATTCCCGAGCCATTAATAAAATTACTATTAAATATCGCTTTCCATTACCCAGAATGGATGATATAATGGATTGCTTGAGTGGAGCTAAATACTTCACTAAGATTGATTTGAAGAGCGGATATCATCAGATACGTGTTAGAGAGGGTGATGAATGGAAGACAACCTTTAAAACCAGAGAGGGTTTGTATGAGTGGTTAGTTATGCCATTTGGATTGACTAATGCACCCAGTACATTTATGAGGCTGATGAATGAGGTATTGCGTGACTTCCTGGAAAAGTTTGTGATAGTGTATCTGGATGATATTCTGATTTTTAGTAAAACATTGGATGAACATTTGTTGCATGTTCGGACAGTTTTTGAAAAACTGCGTGAGGAGCAGTTATTGATAAATATACGAAGTGCGGTTTTGTACAGAAAGAGTTGATATACACGGGATTTGTCATCTCGGAGGAGGGTCTGAAAATGGATCCTGAGAAAGTGAAGGCTATCCTTGAATGGCCTGCCCCAAGGAATGTAACGAGAGGTAAGATCATTTCACGGTCTTGCAAGTTTCTATAGAAATTTTATTAGAGACTTTAGCAGTATTTGTGCACCCCTAACAGAAACTATGAGAGGGGATAAGAGAGAATTTAAGTGGACTGCCAAGGGAGATACCAGCATGAACATATTGAAGAAGAAAGTGACAGAACAGCCCATTCTGGCACTTCCAGATTTTAATAAAGTGTTTCAGGTTGATTGTGATGCCAATGGCAGTGCCATTGGAGCTGTGTTGAGTCAAGAAGGTAAACCTGTTGCATACTTTAGTGAAAAATTGAATGATGCTAGAAAGAAATACTCTGTTTATGATCAAGAATTCTATGCTATAATTCAGGCTCTTAAGAAATGGAGACATTATTTGCTAACCAAAGAGTTTGTTTTATATATTGACCATCAAGCTTTGCAGTATATAAATAGTCAAGGTAAACTTAACCAACGACATTTGAAGTGGGTTGAATTCCTGTAGAGTTATACCTTTGTACTAAAGCATAGAAGTGGCAAATCTAATAGAGTTGCAGATGCCTTGAGTAGAAGGCATAATTTGTTGATAGAAATAAGAGTGTAGGTTGTTGGGTTTGATGAACTCAAGAGTTTATACCCAGCGAGATCCAGATTTTGCGAGAGGCATGGACAGCATGTGTGTCTCCTACTACTGTGGATCGCACTAAGTGGTTGGATTTCATGATCCAAGATGGGATGCTGTTTCGGCAGAATCAGTTGTGCATTCCACGAAGTTCCATGAGGGAAAATTTGATCAAAGAGAAACATAGCGGAGGACTAGCAGGGCATTTTGGCCGTGATAAGACCATTGCTCTTGTTAGTGAGAATTACCATTGGCCACAGTTGCAGCAAGATGTGACCAGATTTGTGCAGGGTTGCAGAGTGTGCCAGATGGCAAAAGGTGTCAGCCAGAATACAGGAATGTACCAGCCATTGCCTGTACCAGAGAGACCATGGGAGGACATCAACATGGATTTTGTTCTTGGTCTGCCAAGAACACAACGTGGAAATGATGCCATTTTTGTTGTTGTTGACAGGTTTTCGAAAATGGCCCATTTTATTCCATGTCAGAAGACAAGTGATGCGGTTCACATTGTCGGCTTGTTCTTCAAGGAGGTAGTCCGACTTCATGGTCTACCCCAAAGCATTGTCTCGGACAGAGATACCAAATTTGTGGGGTATTTCTGGAGAACCTTATGGAAGAAGCTAAAAATAGACTTGAAATTCAGTTCTGCGTACCATCCACAGACTGATGGACAGACCAAAGTAGTCAACAGAAGTCTGGGTAATCTTCTACGTTGTCTGGTAGGAGATAAACCCAAGGGATGGGACCTGATTTTACCATAGGCAGAGTTTGCTTACAACAATTTTGTCAATCGTAGTACTTGGTAAATCACCATTCCAGATTGTGCATGGGTACGCCCGAGAAACGCTTCTGAGTTAAGACCGATGGATAAAGCAGACAAGTGCAGTGTTGAAGCTGAAGACTTTGCAGCACACATGAAGACTTTACATGAAGAGGTACAACAGCATATCAGTCAAATGAATGCTACTTACAAAGCCCGAGCAGATCAGAAGCGACGTTTCAAAGAATTCCAGGTGGGGGATGAAGTCATGGTTCATTTGCGTAAGGAACGTTTTCCTCGCAAAACATACAATAAGTTGAAGATGAAGAAGTTTGGACCATGCCGGATCATAGGTAAACGAGATTCAGGCAATGCCTATGAAGTTGATCTACCAAGTGAACTGAATATTTCACCTATCTTCAATATTTTAGACTTGGTTGAATATCATGCAGGAAGTTGTAGTGAACCACCCAGTCCGGATCTGTGGAACATTCCTGCATCCACTCCAGACAAAGAAGAAATTGAAGACATACTCGACACTCGTGAAGGCAGAAGTACCCGAAACAGGCAATATTCGGAGTATTTGGTCAAATGGAAGAACCGACCTGTCGAAGATGCCACATGGTTGTCCAAATCAGAGGTTGATCATTTGGGTTTTCCTCTGATAGCCCAGAAGTGAGGATCACTTCTAAAAATCTACCTCGGGTGTCTGATGCAGGAGCATCCAGGGCAACACAACAATCTTGCATCATCGAAAAGAAAAACAAAAAAAGTTCGAAGTTTGCAAATTTTTCTAAGTATAAAAATGGTCGCGATATCGTGACACAAATGTCGTCGCGATATCGTGACGTATTTTAGAACCATGGCAAGCGCAAATAATGGTCGCGATATCGTGACATCAAAGTTGTCGCGATATCGCGACACTTTGGCAACCAAAGTCAAAAGCCACAAAAGTGTCGCGATATCGCGACACTTTGGCAGTCGAAGTCAAAAGCCACAAAAGTGTCGCGATATCGCGACACTTTGGCAGCCGAAGCCAAAAGCCACAAAAGTGTCGCGATATCGTGACACTTTGGCAGTCAAAGCCAAAAGCCACAGAAGTGTCGCGATATCGCGACACTTTGGCAGCCAAAGCCAAAAGCCACAGAAGTGTCACGATATCGCGACACTTTGGCAGACAAAGCCAAAAGCCAAAGAAGTGTCGCGATATCGTGACACTTTGGCAAGCAAATCCAAAAGCCAAAGAAGTGTCGCGATATCGCGACACTTTGGCAAGCAAAGCCAAAATTCGAAGAAGTGTCGCGATATCGCGACACATTGGAGAAAGAGGACCAAAAGCAGAAAAGTGTCGTGATATCGCGACACATTGGAGAAAGAGGACCAAAAGCAAAAAAACGTCGCGATATCGTGACACATTGGAGAAGGAGAGCCAAGGGCAGAAAAGTGTCACGAAATCGTGACATGTCACGTTTTCGCGACCTGGCTAAGAAGGAGAAGACGGGTTTTTCGTGGACTATTGCAGAACGACAGGTGGCGATTCCAGAAGCCGTTAAGGCAGTTCCAAGTGGCAGTTCCAGAGGCCGTTAAGGCCGTTCCATGTGGCAGTTCCAGAAGCCGTTAAGACGGTTATGAACGGCGGTTGCAGCAAGAAGCCTGGATTATAAAAGGGGATTTTTTCGAAGGATTCGAGAGGCTGGAAAGACGTAGATTGAGACTGCATTGTATTTCCCTTCTATACTTTGTAATCTTTCCATGTTCTCTGAATAAAATTGAGTTTTCTCTTGTTGTTAAATCTTGGCTCCCCATCACACAAGTTTACCAGGAACTTCAATATCCTTCATCCTCCAACTTGACCCCTTTTTAGGACTATCATCTTAAGGAGGGTTTGCTTTACCACCTAGATAAAATTTGTGTACCCTATGAGCATAGACCATCCCCTCTTAAGGAGGTACATTCTACCCTCTATAGTAGATGTTTTAATAAGCAGAAGACTCTCCATCACTTGTAGAGATTCTTCTACTAGATCCACATGTGATGTGATATTTCAAGGTACCCTTTGCTGCAAATCTAAACCATATCATATGAACCTAGGCCTTAGTGTGACTTTACCTATTGCATCTCATCCCATAGAGAGCATTTTCATGGATCTAGTTAGTGGTTTTCCTATGACATTCGGTTAACATGATTGTATTTTTGTCTTTGTCGATTGTTTTATTAAAATGACTAAGTTTATCCCTTGTCGTAAAACACTATTAAATTAGTCCAAATTTTCTTTGATGTTGTCTAGTATTCTTTGGTCTTCCCACTAGTATTAGGTTTGATCATGATTGCTATTTTCCTAGTCTTTTTTGTTATTCTTTGTTGGAACTCTTAGGTGTACCTCTTAACTTTTCTACTACATTTCATCCATAGTCCAATGGTCAAACTAAATTTTTCAATCGTACTCTTCATATCCTCCATCATTTATGTCCATCTAACAGGGATTTGAGTCTTACACACATTGAACATGAACCTAATAAGGCTATCCATTTATCCACAGGTCATTCACCCTTTGAGTGTGTTTAGGTTTCTAACATTTAGCTCCATATTATTACCATTGTCACTTACATATCTTATCACTATCCACATGCAGAAAGAACAAGATAAAACCGAGTCCTTCATTTAGAATTTGTAGCAAGGTCTTGCATTTCCACAATGATATCTTGTATGTTTTTATGGAGCCTTTGCTTTAATCAAAATTGTAATTATAACTATTAGTAAATTTCCTTCCATCAATGTTCTATTCCATTTTATTTATTTATGTATTTTTAACCCTTCTAAATTCACCCAAGATTTAGCTTCATTATTTATCTTAAATCCACTATTAAAAGCATAATGTGATAAAATATCATCCTTTTTTCTTGTGATTATTCCTATACCAATCTTAAAATTTTATTTAGATGCTCCATAAAAATTTAATTTGACCAACTCAACTTTTGATACTTTCCAGTTTATATTATTTGCATTCCTTTTGTTTCTCTTGTACCTAACACCATAATTATTTTTGATGATGTGTGTTCATCTATCAAGGCTTCCTAATTCAATATTAGGGAGTGGGTATCAATGCTCTCTAATTCAAGATTAAGAATTGGGTGAGTTGATAGGATTGGTTTAGAATCCTTTACAGCTAAACAAATCTTCCTTTTCATTACCTCTAAATGACTTATTTTATTATATTTTTTTATTCCTTTTCATCCATGTAGTCAAAATTATTATATATTTTGATGTATCCTAGATTTATTTAAATGCCTCACTTTTAAAAGTGTTCTATCATTGTTTTAACAATTCTTTATTTTGTCATTCATCACCATGCATTTACCAAACATATTAAGAATGCATTGTTATAGTTCCCAAAGTAGTGATTATTGTCCCAAGATATGGTCTATATTCTTCGTCTTTTTACATAGAACACATTGTGAGGGGCCATCAAAATACTTTTTTATTAAATTATCCTAGGATAAAATTTTCCTATGACCTACTAGTCATACAAACATTTTTACTTTGGAAATGCTTAGGTATCCCAAATATCTCTCGGTATTCCTAATTTTTTGGTGTTTTATATTATATTTGCTTCTTTTTATGTATTATCCTAAGCTATTTAGCTCTTAAATTAGCTTATATTTGGCTCTCCTTGAAATTATCATTGTTATATTTCTTCTTAGCTTCCTCTTAGCAATAATTTCTAGTATACTTATAAAAAAAAAAAAATCCATTTGTATCTCCCTTTCAAATCCTTGTACATATTATTTGAAACACTATCATCATTTTTATGTTAAAGTAGTCTCATACATGGATTCAAAATTAGATCTAGATTGAATGGTTTTTATCACACCAAGTATCCATCCATATAGAATTTTTCTAGTTCCCACCAATCATTTTAGACCTTAATCACTAGATCAAATGATTTTTTTAAACCATTCTATAGTGCATAACCATTTGGTAGTGAGATAGTAGTAAATATTAAGTTTAGAACTGTTGGCATTTTTGCCACATTGTTTTTGTTGTTGCTATTCATACAAAAGAATGCTCAAATTATAAAGATACTCACTCCTCTATTTGTAAGTGAAAAGGTAAAATTGTCGTGATATCACGACCCGTCACGGTTTCACGGTGTTCAATGAAGAAAACAACTGAGTATGAAAAATGTCGCGATATCGCGACATGTCGCATTTTCATGACCTGTCACATTTTCGTGGCTAAAAGCAGCCAAAGGATGCTAGGGTGTAAAACTATCATGATTTCGTGACATGTTGGATTTTCGTGCAAGGAGCAACAAAAGGAAGAAGTATCGACAAAGTTGTCACGATATCGCGACATATCACATTTTCATGACTTGTTGCGGTGAGAAAGTAGAAAATGAAAAGTTGTCGCGATATCACGACATGTCACATTTTTGTGACTTGCAATGGCAACACCGTACATCGATAGCAAAGTGTTATGATTTCGTGACATACAACAACAAGGAGGAGCGCCAGAGAAACTTTTCATGATATCATGTCATGTCATGTTTTTGTGGAAGGGTTGAAGATAAACACAAGGTGGATGAAAGATGTTGCAATATCGTGACAGTTTTGGAAATGAAGATAAGCAAGAGAAACTTGTCGCAATATCGTGACAAGAAGCGGCAATGAAGGAGAAGACAGGAAATTGTCATGATTCCATGAAATATTGGGGCAAAAGGGCAAAGCATGAATAAATGTCACGATTTCGTGACATGTCACGTTTTCATGACAGGGAAGCAAAAAAGCAGCCAGATCGTATGGAATGTCTCAATTTCGTGACATGACAAATTTTCATGGCCGAGAATCGGCTAAGTACAAAAGGATAGAAACATGTCACGAATTGTAGTGGGAAAACCATACAACAATAGTAAAGTGTCATGATTTCATGACATATAGTAGCAAGGAGGAGTGCCAGAGATACTTGTCGTGATATCACAACATGTCACGTTTTTGTGAAAGGGCTGAAGATGAAAGATGAAATATGTCATGATATTGTGACAGTTTTTGGCATGCCCGGTGGGACAGACTGTTTCTATCTTATAAAGATCCATAATCAGTGGGACTCACAAGTTCCATTTGTTGACACCCGGAGGAATCAAGATTTTGATGAACTGTCTTGACCTCAAAGTGGAGATTGTAAGTTCATCTGGTGACTATGTTGAAGGTGACTGTATAGTACTTGGAAATTTCTAATCGTGAAGCTGGCAAAAATCTTTGTTTCATGATCACAAGATCAAGTGCCAAATAATCGAAATATCTAGTCAAATTCTTCGAGATTGATGTTCAGAACTGGAGGGAGCGCTCAATATTGGTAATGTAGACACCAAAACAGCGCCAATCCGATTATGTGACTGCAAACACTGATCGCATTGTTGCATAACTTTTATTATTAAACATGAACCATTCACCAATATGCAAAAATATCAAATCATTCATCCACAATACATTATCCACAATAACAATCCACAAATGAGAGAGAGATAGATAATACCCTTAAGGTAGGGCAACACCAATAATAATCCTTAAGGAAGGAATAACTCCACAAGATCTCCCAAGATGAGAGGCCACTTCGTGGGCATGACGATTACATAAGATTCTTCTTCAATGATATGAATATCCTTACAATGACAAATATCTCTTCTTTATATATCCATATTCTTATTCTACTTTGGAGAGCCTACTACTAATATTATATTATATTAAAATATAATATAATATTATAATACAATCAACCTTGGGTTATGTGTGGCCCATGCCAACCCTTATACAATATAATAATATATCCCCAAATATCTATTCCTAGGTACCCTACCATGCCACCCTCCTTACAAATGTTTCGTCCTCGAAACATATGAAGAAACTTGATAGTATGATTTGCTAAGCAATGTTAGCAATTGGTACCAATCTCGATCATCCATCCATCCAAGTGAAACCCGATGATGTTGGTACGCCATTTTGTTACTTGAGTATCCAAATCTGCTTCGTTGGCTCCACGCTTCTGCTACTGTATTTTGATAACTTGAATGATGGGTCCACTTGTTCCTTGATGCTGATGAACCATGCTGAAAACCATGATCACTATGCTTTCTTTGCCAAACACTGCCATAGTTGGTGCCCTTCTGATTACATGTAGAACCATAATATTGTTGCCTTGAACCATGCCTCCAATATTGTTTTCGCTCATGGTGGTGTGGATGGCGATATGGTGCAACCTTTACTTGATGTTCTACCTTCTTTGACTTTTCAACCTTTGGCTTCATTGTTTTAAATTCTTCTACACCTTGTTCTTTCATGTTATCTTTGTTTGGTGTGTCCTTGTGCTCTTCTATCAAATATTCCTTGGACTCTGTTGCTGCTATCGCCTTCGTGGATTCTGTTTCATGTTCTTCAATTTGTTCTTCTACAACCACTTCTTGATTTTCCTTGTATCCTTGCTCCTCAAGCTGAGAAATATCCTGCAATGTTATTTCCACTGAATTAGTTACTGCTACTTCTTTCATGGACTCTGTTGCTACTATCGCCTTCTTGGATTCTGTTTCATGTTCTTCAATTTGTTCTTCTACAACCACTTCTTGATTTTCCTTGTATCCTTGCTCCTTAAGCTGAGAAATATCCTGTAATGTTATCTTCTTTTTCTTGTACCATAACTTCATAAACTTCTTTTGCACATTAATGTTAACAGTACCCAAAGAATCTAACCAAGGATAACCAAGAACAATATCCTTATCATCCATCTCAATAGCATAGAAATCTGAATGTAAAACATATTTATCCATGGTGATCTTTAAATCTTCAAAAATCTGAACATTCTCACCCTCTAGCTGTATGTCCTTGATTTTTGTTGCTTGAACTTGCAACTTCTTAGCCAAAGCAATATTAATAAAATTATATCTACTACCAGGGTCAATGGAAATAATAACTTGTTCCTTTTGAATGCTTCCATGAACCTGCATAATAGACTTTTTAGATTCAAACAAATTCCTTTGTCCATTTTCTAATTTATCTTCTACCAAAGGTATGGTTTCCTCTGTCTGCATACTGACATCTTTTTTATCTTCCCTGACCTTTTCCTCTTTCTTCTTGAGTAATTTTATTTCTTTTTCATAGTCTTCATTCTGTTTCTTTAAAACTTCACATTCTCCTTTTATTGCATTCCGCTCATTTTGAGTTTCCTGTAGTTTCTTTTCATCATCTTCGATGATATCCATTAGGTAATCTATATAATATGGATCCCATATACTCAAGAATTCATGCTCTATTTCATCCCAAGTATATTCATTATTCCTTTCTTTACAAAATTTTATCCACCAAGACAAAGCTTTCCCTTTAAAACATATATCAAGGAAGGATTTCTCAAAAGAAATATTATGATATGGAGACCTAAAAGTTTTCCACCATTCCCTAACATCAATATCATCTTCTCCAAAAAATATTTCTAGCTCCATAAGTTCACCTCCAGATAATGCAAATCTAGGGTTTCATGAAAATATATATCATGCCCTAATGCAAACTAGGGTTTTATGGAAATAAATATCTTTCCACTGATTTGAAGCTAAAATTCCACATAGACAACTAGATCTGCCATTTTTCTTCCAAACAAAATAAAGTGCAACTGCTTTGCTTACCCGAAATAAACAAAGTTCGTCTTTTGAAAAATTCGTGACTTGAAAATTCGTTTCTACCCTTATTCCAGATGACTGACTTCAGAAGGTCGTATCTCCCTCAATACTGCTCGGATTCCTTCATATGACCACTCATTTTAAAGCTCTTCAAATTCTGCACAATCTGATCCAAGAATCGCCTCAATCGGATTAACTGTCGCAAAGATATGTCTTTTGAAAGATGAGACATTTTTTCCAGAAAAAATCTGTGAAATTCGTCACTATCCTTGTTTCGGATGACTAACTTCAAAAGGTCGTATCTCCATCAATACTACTCAGATTCCATCATATGACCACTCATTTTAAAGCTCTTCAAATTCTGCACAATCTGATCCAAGAATCACTTGAATCGGATAAACTTACGCAGAGATATGGCTCCTGAAAGATGAGATGTTTTTCCAAAAAAAAATTGCCCTAATTCTAGGGTTTCACACAAAAATCCCCACTTTGCCAAAATCGTTGCTCTGATACCACTTGTTGCATAACTTTTATTATTAAACATGAACCATTCACCAATATGCAGAAATATCAAATCATTCATCCACAATACATTATCCACAATAACAATCCACAAATGAGAGAGAGATAGATAATACCCTTAAGGTAGGGCAACACCAATAATAATCCTTAAGGAAGGAATAACTCCACAAGATCTCCCAAGATGAGAGGCCACTTCGTGGGCACGACGATTACATAAGATTCTTCTTCAATGATATGAATCTCCTTACAATGACAAATATCTCTTCTTTATATATCCATATTCTTATTCTACTTTGGAGAGCCTACTACTAATATTATATTATATTAAAATATAATATAATATTATAATACAATCAACCTTGGGTTATGTGTGGCCCATGCCAACCCTTATACAATATAATAATATATCCCCAAATATCTATTCCTAGGTACCCTACCATGCATTGACACACACAACCCCAAGGGCAGCCCCCAGAGGTTAAACAATGGTCCTAACCACTCTCACAGTAGTTTTGGAAGGTCAAAAATCATTTTGGCACCTTCAGGCACTTTGCTCAATATCCGTTCCACCCAGGGACGAATTCAAACTAGGATTCGCCCCACCCAGGGACGAATTCATAATTCGCTCCTGGGTGGGGCGAATTGCAGGTTTGATGGGAAAAAAGTCAAATCTTGGCAAATGGTAGCTCAGATCCGCCACTTAACGCTTCCTTCATTGCATGGGAGTGTGGGTGAGCATTTTCGAGCGTTGGAGGCTATTACAAGGGCAGTCATGAAGTCCCTATTCAGGGAGGGACCTCCTTCCCCCTGGGAAGGCATGATTGCCAAGTGGCGCCTCTGCATGCCCAATTCAAGAGACCTCCAGGTCTATAAATTGGTGAATTTCTTCACCCCAAAAAGAGAGAGGAGAGGGAGCATTTTAAGCAACGAAGTGCTGCCATTTTATTTCCCCATACACCCTTAGTTGATTTGTGCCTTTCACATCCGTGATCTCTTTTAGAGAGGAGGTCATTGGGTGATCATTGGAAGGTCGAATATTGAGCCCAAAACCCGACATTTGGCCATAGAATACCACCCAATTTTCCGACAACACATTACAAGAGATTTTGGACCCATCCCAAGTGGATTGGTGCCGAAATCAGGTTCCAACGGTGGGCGGCCTGCCCGGGCGCCCCCGCACTACTGCAAGCCTAATCGTCCCTTTTAGGAATGATTAGGAATTCATGGCAGATTGTTCTCTCTATCATTTTTTTATCTTGCATTTCATCTTATGCTGCTTAGATAGTTCGCAATTTCGATTTCGTAATGTTTTGAGCAAATCTTATCATGTTTTATCATTTTTTTGTCTTTACTAACTTGCAAGTAGCATCATCAAATTCCCATTAATGGAGGCCAAATTGGGAAAATATGACCATCTGGGTCTTCCCAAAATACCCCCAATTAGCTAACCCCAAGTTTGTAGGTCTTTTGGAGCTTTCTAAGCAGGACATTTGGGACAGTACCTTTTCGGCGTTTAGTTGCAGGTAAATTCGTCCCGCCCCAGAGCGAATTCAAATCGGTGAGGAATTTCCTGACTGTTCTTTTTGCAATGCCTTCCTGGTGATGTTTCTATGCCCCTATAAAATTTTTAGATCATTTGGATACATTTTAGTCATAGTTTAATTCATTTTCTCATTCGCTTATCGTAGGCTTGGGGATTGCATGCTTTGTTTTATCCGTAGGTGCTACTAACCTTTTCTTGTTCCTTTGAACATAGGGTCTGGACATTGGAGGAGCAGCAAGGAATCTACACTCATATACACAAGTGGCGATGACATTTTGGTCCGCCCATCTTATATGTGGGCACGCGAAAGAGGGATGGCTATCCATGGATGTAACCAAGAGACGAGTCTAACGCTCCTCGCCCCTGAAAAGGGAGGAGACGAATTGTAACCAAATTTTGAAATACATCAATAAAATAAAAGGGTTGTTTGTTTCATTTGGGTTTCAATTTGTTTATGCTTTCTCCATTTTATGCATTTTTAATTCGTAGCGTTAAGTTTAGTTTCGTTCTTGCATCGTACTTGGAGTTTTTCCCTTTTTGTTTTCGTATCCTCGTGCTTTCAGTGGCGATCACGGTGGGACCTTGTCCTCTATTTTTAAGATCAGAGATCTGATCCAAACTTGGTTGTTTTTGCTTGCAGGTACCGAGTTTTCATACGCTGACTGTTGTTCGTTCCATCAGGAGGCGGATACAGAGCTGTAATTCATCTTACCCAGGGACGAATGGGAATTCGCCCCACCCTGTGATGAATACAGTCCTGTAATTCATCCCCCCCAGGATGAATTTCTATCTATGCAGTTTTCGGCAGAAACTCAGAACCGACAGATTTGGGCAGAGAAGAGGTAAGGATTCTAAACTTTTCCTGTCATTTTTTGTCTTCAGTTTTTCTATTTTTAGGGTACTTGCTTGCTTAGGGAAAGTAGTTTTCCTTTACTGCTTGCTTGTTTCTATTTTGCAAAATAAAAAGAACCCCACACACCACGTGGCAAATCAAACACCAAGGAGCTGGTCGTAAAACCCCAGCCCTTGATCAAGACCAACGATGGATTTCATCACCACCTTGGCTTGAATTTTTGCATCCATTACCCCGATCGCTACTGTTGCTAGACGTAAATCCTGATGAAAGCTGACCGAGTGTAGCTGGGGTGATTCCCAGTGCATGAGGATAAGTCTTCTATGGTAGGTGTCATAAATAGGGTGATCCCCTTCCGTACCGCCTACGTTCCACGTACCATCTGCTCTCACGTACCTATAGTTTCCCTCACGTAAGGGCGGGTATATAGAGAGGTTGGTATATCGGCCTGGCAATGGTATATCGAAGGGGCGACCATTTTTGGGAGCCATAAGAGCCATCATTTTGCATTTAAACGTTCTTTACAAAAACCTTCAAAAAAAAAAAAAAACAAAAACAAAAACCAAAAACACACTAAACCAGGTCTAGGACACACTCTCAATATTTAAACGAGATAATCACTGCTTTGTGTGTGTGTGTGCTCATTTCTGTTTAGTGTAGCATAAAAATTATAAAAAGAGATAAAAACCTACATAGCTTGTAGAAAAGCACCACCATGGTGTACACACGTAGCCAAGCCCAATCAAGGGCGAAAGCTACGAAAAGTGTACAAGGGGGCACAAGTCGCCTCCGCTATAGCCCTAAGGACTTGGTCATACCGCCTTGGCGGCCTGACCCACAAGAGAGTCCGCATCATTCCATGTCAAGATGGAACTATAGGGACACCCCTTTGAGGGACACGCCCATTCATCATAGCCCCTTTCAGGAGGAGTCCTTACACGTGGCGCTCAACATAGACAGGAAGGCTCCCTTAGAAGCTCGATATGAGTGGCCACCGTGCGATGAAGCGCTAGAGCGGCATAGTGTCCAGGAGGAGATGCCACATGATTATGGCATCCCTCCTTTGCCTCCCATCACTGTTAGAACCAATAGACAAAACCCAGAGCGCAAGGCTCTTCAAGCAGGGTGAGCCGACTCTGCCCGCCCCTTTCACACATACGAAAGGGAGCACGAGGAAGACCATTACATTCCTCGAGAGCAATGTACAGCATGGGAGCCATGCGCCTCCGCACCCGCTATGTACCATGATCACCCACTGAGGCCAGAGCCTCGGGTAAATGCCGCCAACCTCGATAGAGGGAAGCAGCCTATTGAGATCTCGGATCATCGTGACCAGGGTAAGTGCATAGGAGAGGCATCCAGGCCTCCTAGGCTCAGGATGGCAGAACAAATTGACCTGGCAGTCACCAGACATGCCGCCCACCAAGCGCAGATCATGCGGCTTGAGCAAGACCAGCAGTAGCTAGAGCATCTATATCACCTTAGCAAAGAGCGCATTCGATGCCAAACAGATGAGCTGCTCCATAACCTAGTGCCTGAGAGGGTTCCAACCCCTCGCACCCAAAGAGCGAAACCGTATGAGAGGCATAATCCCTTGGTGCGAGATAGGTCTCCATGACCTTACCAAGTGCTACCTCCGAGACCTCCTAGACCTGAGCGGGAGGCCACTCCCCGGAACAACGATGGGTACCCTCCGTGGGGACCCACCCAGGGTCATAGGTCTCATCCAGAGACTCCTCAGGAAGCTTACGAGGAATATGAACAAGAAGAAGAACGGGCCGAAATGCCCTACCAAGGCGGAGGGGTTGCCATCCAGCCACCCCTCTATAGGCCTCAAGTCTCCCACAACCCACAACGGGAGCAAACTAAAGAAGAAGAGATTAAATCTTTAGATGCATATAAAGCACTGCTAGAGCATTTGGAGTCTATGGAGACCAAAACTTTTGGGCCCCAAAAGCCCACTTTACGCCAACTCCACAGTCATCCTGTGCATCCATCCGTGCCAGCACCCCCTTACCCTGAACACTTTAAGCTGCCTCAGTTGGCAACCTTTAGAGGTGAGGAGGATGCTCAAGAGCATGTGACGAGATTCCTGAGCCAATGCTTTGGTATTCAGGACAATGATGCTTTGTTATTAAGAACGTTTATAACCACATTCGTAGGCCCTACTTCGGATTGGTTTACTCAGTTACCAAAGCACAACATTAACAACTTAGATCAGTTAGTGGATGCGTTCCTCGAATGCTTCACCTTCAACACCAAGAAGAAGGCGTCACTGAGTGACTTAGCCAGCCTCAGGCAGTATGAGGAGGAAACCATGGCGGCCTATGGGAATCGATGGAGGACCTTGCTTTCAAAGCTGCCCTACCTTCCCCCTATGTCTGACCTCACTCAAATGTTCTCAAAGAGCTGTTTGAGATCGATCTCTATGCTATTGCAACTGCAGCAATATGCCACCTTGGAAGAAGCTCTGGCGCAAGCCAGGATCATTGAAGAGATCAAGATACAGGATGGCGAGATAGCCAAACCTAAGAAGAAAGAATGGAACAAGAACACAAAAATAGGGACTACGCAACAGAAACCCACCGCGGTCAACCAAGTTGCTATCAATGTCCCTAAGCCTGCACAAGCAACACAACCTCAAAAGGCTAACTATCAGGAAGTGCCTCCTAACAACTATGACAGAGAAAATTAGAGGCAAGAACAGAGTCAGCAGCGTCGCCCTAGGCGACAATTCACACCCTACACAGAGTCCAGGGACTCCCTGTTTGATCGCCTGTTAGCGGAAAATTTGATCAACCTGCCAGAGGTTCAAACCATAGACCCCAATGCTCCCAAGCCTAAGGGGTACAGGGAGGACTTGTACTGTAGGTTCCATAGACGGCAGGGACATGACCTAAATGCCTGCTGGAAGTTTAAGGGTTTGGTGCAAGACCTAATTGATAACAAGACCCTAGCGGTAGATAATCCCGTGGCACCAAGCAATCAACAAATGGAGGTCTTTAAAGACCCCTTGCCTGCTCATGCTCCGTAGGCAAAGACCCTACAAGTTAATGAGGTCAAATAGAACTGCCCCATGCAGGGGTATGTAGGGATGATCAGTATAGTGACTCGAAATAGGAGGTACCCGAGCACAAATGCTCCTACGGTAGCTGTAGGAGAGGTGCCAACAACGTCGCAACCACAACAACACCTTGCACAACCTCCTCTGCCTAAGCCGGTGGCCACACTTTGGACCAAACTAACTCAGAGTTTGAGGACCACCTCGGCTAGGCTCTCCATATACGAGCTCATACAACAATCGACGCCCCATCGAGAGGCTCTAATGGAGATATTGAAAGCCATCGAGTTGCAGCCCCATGAAACAAATTCTTTCAACAACTTCGTGGGACATGTCAAATGATGCACCGAGCCGCTCATCACATTTCGGGAAGATGAATTGAGATCAGTGGATCGATGACATGGCGGATCCACCCCTGCACGTTATCGCGTGGGTCAACGGGATCCCATACAAGAGGGTGTTGATAGACACTAGGCTCGTCCAAGTAATATCATCACAACTATGGCCCTAAAACATCTGAAGTTGCCCGCATCTCACATCACAGCTTCCACCTACACTCTACGAGCATTCAATGATGCAATCTGCTCGACAGTTGGCACAATAGTCCTACCAATCCAAGTGGGACAAAAGACCATACCCACATTGTGCCACATATTGGAGGGTGAGATGGCCTACAACATCTTGCTGGGCCGGCCATGGATCAGGGACATGAAGTGTGTCCCTTCGATAGCTCACCAATGCTTAAAGTATACATTTGAAGGGGAGGTGCATGTAGTCCCGACGGACTTAGAACCCTTCAAGTATTGTAATGCGGTGTAGCTGATGCCGCAATCGACCCTGCCATCAACGCATTTGGATTTCTAGTTAAATCCATCTAAATAGGGTCCGATTCCGTAGGCATCCCCGTTAGCAAGTTCCTCAAAATCCCAGCCGGGTTCATCTTCATCGTCTGGACCTCCACCAATGACACCATCTTTGGGGGCCAAACAGAAGGACAAAGGGAAGAAACCCCTGGAAGAGGCAAAACCTTTGGAAGAGACACTGCCATCAGTATCAACTATCTCTACTGAGGAGATGCCTAACCGAATGGAAGTCGAGGCTCCTAGTTCACCCGACATGGAGTGGACTCAGGGAGAGCTTCCATTCCCTCCCCCTCAACCACCAATGATCACCGTTGAAATGGCCAATACGGGCCTGGGGGAGTATCTGGTGTGGAATATTGTAGCAACGCCCACACTAGAGTCCATGCAGGACATGGGGAGACCTCGCCTTCCCATTGGCACTATTGTTCCCCTAGGCTACCCGTCGAACCAGACAAATTTTGTGTATGGGGGCCTCGATCATGGCATTGCACCATGCACGCAAGAGGACGAAGATGAAGAGCCTTTTGCCAAAAATGTCAATTATTTGTCTAACCCAAACTTTGCTCTGAGATACCTTGGCCAATGCAATTGGCACGGATATGGGTTAGGCAGGTATGAGCAAGGGATACGTGTTCTTTGCCAACCAAGATACCAAATGCCATATGACAAGTCAAGAGTAGGGTTTAACCACCCCCTGCCCTTGGACATTTTGGTGGAGAACATGCAAGGCCTAGAGATAGGCAACAAGGGGGGATTGGCATCAGATCCTTACGCCAACCCTAACACAACCTATACATTGGGGGATTATCTCCCATGGTCGGCAACCACCCTTGTTAACCTCAATAACCCTTTCCCTTCGCTAGAGAGAGGAGAAAGCTCGAGAGCTCATTTTCAAGGAGGGTATAGATAGTGTCAAGAGGGATCTTCAAAGGATGAGTCAGAGTATGAACCAACATCATATGACCCCTTCGAATCAGATAGTGATCATTCACAAGTAGTCCCCATGAATGACTATCAAGAGAGCCTCTTGACGATGTTCCCTCTAGAGGCTCCAATCGAGTCGGTGCCACGTCAAGAGAATCAGGCCCCACCGTAGAGAGCGAAACAACCACAATGGGGCCAGATCAATTTGCTCGAGCAGGACGAGCCTGTCATACCTCAAATAGTTGTCGAAGCCAACGAGGGCTTTTGGATCTTCGATAGTGATTACGAAGATGAAATAGAAATGACATATCTTAATCACATGCGGTAGATGCAACATCGATACCCCTTGGAGATTAACGACATATTTGAATAGTTGAACATAGTGCCAGGGCATGAGTGGTACGTAGACCCAGCGGGGTGGGACCAAGTGTTGGATCCGCCGCTTCAGGTATACGAAGAGCACCTTCCACCCCGAGACCCTAGAGTGATATCAGTGTCGAGGGCAGACCCTATCCTCCTATCAGCACATAGGGCCGATCCATTCATGCCAATACCTCCAGAGCCAGATCCGGAGCACAAGAATCATCTAGAATGTTCACGTCACCACACCCACGGTAATGGAGACCAAAATCATTTCATCAACATGATCTCCATTGACTTAACCGCCCCCATCCACAACCCGACCGATCCAGCATAGTCATTGTATCTAGACATAGATGCCATAGACTGGGATCACGTCAATTCACCGCCATCCCCATCAGAGTATTGGCCTTTCGATGAAATGCTTCATTTTACCCCTGGGTCAACTCAGGATATCTTCCATGCTGAAGAGGAACCCGAGGTTCCTAACGATGATCTTAACTCAGCAAATGATATCCATTTGATCCCAACTCCACACCAGTTGGAGGACGGATCCCACATGTCGATCGAGGAGATGACTGACGTAGACATCGGCTCAGATCCAATGAATCCATAGATTATCAAGTTGGGGGTAAGTCTAACCCCCAAAGAGCAAGCCGACTACATTGCCCTTCTCAAAGAGAAGAAGGAGGTTTTTGCATGGTCATACAAAGATATGTCGGGGCTAGATCCATAGCTAGTCATGCATAACCTAACGCTTGATCCGACAGTCAAGCCAGTTAAGCAAAAACTACGCAAGATGCACCCAACAGTGGCCTTGATGGTCAAAGATGAATTGCAAAAGTTGTTGGATGCACAATTTGTCATCTACGTGGATTACCCACCATGGTTGTCCAACATGGTGCCCATCAAAAATCCCGATGGGAGGATTCGCATATGCACTAATTTTTGAGATCTAAACAAAGCGAGTCCTAAGGATGATTTCCCCTTGCCGAGCATCGACGCCTTGGTAGATGCTACAATGGGTCACGAAATGCTTTCCCTCATGGATGGTTTCTCAGGATACAATCAGATTTGTATCAATCCTGAGGACCAGCTAAAAATGGCGTTTACAACGCCTTGGGGGACATTTTGTTACAAGGTCATGCCTTTTGGCCTTAAAAATGCTGGCGCCACCTACCAACGTGCCATGACGTACATCTTCCATGATTACATGCATAAAACTCTGGAAGATTACATGGATGATTTGTTGGCCAAATCTCTTTTGCGCCTAGATCATATCGATGACTTAAGCAAGATCCTCGATCGCCTCATGGAACATAAAGTCAGATTGAATCCCAAGAAGTGCGTCTTTGGCATCACATCTAGAAAACTCTTGGGTTTCATAGTCTCAAAGCGAGGCATCGAGGTCGACCCAAACAAAGTCAAGGCAATCCTTGAAATGCTTCCCCCAACTACCATCAAGCAGCTCAAAAGCCTACAGGGAAAGGTCACGTCGATCAAGCGCTTCATAGCGCAGCTATCTGACAAGTGCCGACCCATGAACAAATTATTGCACAAGGGGGTAGCATTTCACTGGGATGACGAGTGCCAATCAGCCTTCGACGACATTAAACAATACCTGGCTTCACCGCCAGTATTGGCACCACCTAGACTAGGAGTGTCATTCTACTTATACATCTCAGCTACTAAGGTGGCACTGGGCACCATGCTAGCCCAGAAAAATGAACTTCACAAAGAATAGGCTACGTACTATCTTAGCCGCACCCTGGTCAGTTATGAACTTAACTATGCATACGTTGAGAAACTCTGCTTGGCAGTGGTGTTTGCTACCAAAAAGCTATGCCATTACATGTTGAGCAATAAGATGTATGTTGTGTCTAAGGAGAATCCATTGCGATACATGATGAGTCATACTTATCATAGTAGTCGCACGGTGAAATGGATCATGTTGTTGATGGAATTTGACATAGAGTTTATTGGACAGAAATCCATAAAAGGTCAGGTCATAGCCGATCAACTAGCAGAGGCTCCTCTCGAAGACGATCAGCCTCTGGTCATAGAACTACCCGATGATGGGGTCTTCCATGTCTCAGAATCACCAGATTCTGATGAGCTTGAGTCACATGCCGACATAACCCTATTTTTTGATGGTTCTAAATGTGAGCAAGGTGGTGGCATGGGAATAGTATTCTTCACACCATAAGGCGCTCCAATGCCTCTGTCATTCAAATTAAATTTCCCATGCACCAACAACAATGCAGAGTACGAAGCCCTGCTCATAGGTCTTCAGACAACGATCACCATGAACATTAAATGATTGAATATCTTTGGTGATTCGCTGTTAATCGTCAACCAAGTCAAAGGGGTATTCCAATGCAAATGCCCAGTTCAGTAGGCCTACAAAGCCCTTGTGGACAAATTCCTGGCAAAGCTTGAATGGTACGACATCGAGGCACTCCCTCGGTCATCGAATCATTTTGCGGACACTATGGCCTCTTTGGGGTCGCTAATCCCGCAAGACATTTCTGGTGATATGACCACCATTCAAGTCAAAACACTATCACAATCCGTGATGGAGCGTGCAAGTTCTGACTTAACGCCAGGAATCCACATGATCCAGATTGAACCTCCTCAGGATAGGTTCTCTCGAATCCACGATCGTCTGAAACATGCCAACTGGGGGTCCTTGTTCTCCCCTACTCCCCTTAATAGCAACACAATGCTATTCTTACAAGTTCTCTCCCGCTCAGCTTTTGCTAGGGATGAACTTCGAGAGGGACTGGATGTTCATACCATCGAGGCTTCTGATCAGCAGGATTGGTATTCACCCATAAGGGACTACCTCAAGTTAGGTAACCTCCCACTTGGATTGACGCATGCCACAAAACGTGCATTCAAGCAGAAAGCGGCAAAGCATGTCTTGTTAGGAGACATTTTGTACCGTCGCAGCTATGAAGGGATCCTCCTTCGGTGCTTGGACCAGCAAGAGTCCACTTGGGCGATCGCCCAAGCGCACGATGGTACGTGCGGTGGTCACTTCAGCGGTATGGCCATCGCAAAGCGCATTCTTCGCATGGGCTATTATTGGCCATCTTTAGAGCGAGATTGTTGCGCGTATGTCAGGAAGTGCGTGAAGTGTCAACACCATGCTAATTTGACACACGTACCTTCCCAAGCCTTGCAGCCGATCCAATCGGCTTGGCCATTTTCGTAGTGGGGCCTAGATCTAATCGAAAAGATCTCCCCTGCATCGTTAGGTCATCACACGTTTATCATCACGGCCACAGAGTACTTCACCAAGTGGGTGGAAGCAGTTTCGCTTACCTCTACGACTGGAACCCGCATTGCGGAGTTCATTTTGCACAACATCATATGTCATTTTGGTATTCCATCCAAGATCATTTTGGATAATGGGACGTCATTCAAAAAAAAATATGTGCGTGCTTTGACCACAAAGTACAAAATTCAGCATAGTTTTTTGACACCCTATTATCCGTAGGCAAATGGGCAAGCAGAGGCGTCGAACAAAATGCTAGTTGCCATCCTTAAAAATATAGTCACAGATAGTCATAAGGATTGGCACATTCAGATCCCACTTGCCCTATGGGCTTATCGCACCAGCATTCGGACGCCCACTGGGGCAACTCCATTTTTGCTCGTGTATGGCTCCGAGGCTGTCATGCCTCTCGAGTTGGAAATTCCTTCCCTACGCATATCAATGCAAGAGTTCATCGATGATGATACTACGTGGCAGGCCTGGTTAGACCAGCTTACGTTGCTTGATGAATGACGCGTTAATGCTCTCGAGCATTTACGTATCTATCAAGAGCGACTTAAGAAAGCATACAACATGAAAGTTCACTTGAGGGACTTTCAGGTCGGTGACTTGGTCTTGAAAGAAAACCAACAGAACTCTAGTTTGTCGTCCCATCTAAGGGACAAATTCATGGCAAACTGGTTAGGTCCCTATGTAATTGATAGCAAAATAGGACCTGGAACATACCGGCTAGCCTCTCTTGATGGAATCAAGGAACTAGAACCCTTGAACATCAGTCATTTGTGGCCATTCCATGTTTAGAAGAGCCATAGCCCAAACAAAATGCTCCAAGGATTTTCGTAATCGCTTGGTCAATCCCCAAAATGCTCCAAGGATTTTTGTAATCGCTTGGTCAATCCCCAAAATGCTCCAAGGATTTTCTTGTCAATCTTCCAAATGGTAGGATCCATGGATTCCAACAAAAAAATGCTCCAAGGATTCCCGCAATCGCTTGGTCAAAAACAAGAAAATTCAAAAACAATAAAATCATCAAAAATAACAAAATTTGCATCTCATTTCCATACATGCTCAAAATCGTCACAAAAATAAAGAGCTCTTTTTTTGCATATCATCTTCATATTCACACAAATCAATCCATCAAAAACACAAAAATATATAGCTGCATTACGCATCACATCCATACATTACATCTTTGTGGTCATAAAGGTCAAGGCACCATAGACTGTGATTACTTGGCAAAACCCTCATTTTCCACATTTCTCCGCTCTATAAACAGTCCATCAAAAATAAATGCTAATCACATCTGTTCGCCATACTATAGTCAGTGGTCTTCTAATGTATCAAGAGTTTCTGTCATTCAGTCGTCATTAGCTTTCTAGCCACGTACTGTACCAAGTCAGATAGATTTTATGAAGGTAGAGTTTTACTTGGCTTACACCTTGTTACGTAGCATCCCAGCACAAATTAAAACACATAAAACATTCCCAAGTTGTGTGAACGAAAGATGAAACCTGCAAAGCAATCCAGGTCACCATAAGCGAAATGGTTATCTTGCTCATCCCCCTATGCGAATGACCCCAAGAATGCTGAGAGTTGGCAAAAGGACAAGCATCCTCCCTACCCAATTCCCCAAGAATCCCAAGTTCTCAAAAGTTGCAAAACATCAACAATTTGCAAACGTCAAAAATCCAAATTTTGACATCACAACCAAAGTGCATACATCAAGAAAAGCACATAAAATAGTGATTCTCATCACTCCATATCCAAATCCCTTGCTCAAAAGAAAAAAAAACAAAAATAAACAATGATTCTTATCACTACAAAAGAGCAAGTATCCCAATACAATTGAAGAAAAGAAGGGAGTCGAACTTGAATCCCTGGAACTCTCAGCATTTCGATAGGTCATGAGGCAAACCTCAGTACCGGTTTGGTTGATAGCCTATCGATCACTGGTGGTAAACCTCCCGCATGACGATATATCTGTCACATTAACTTGTGTGCAGATCAATGTTTGCATGTGGATGAGCTAGCTTATGGTATCCTAGATAGCACCGCAGATTAATCCGACTAAATACAACAAAGGAGTTAGTGGGGCTAATTAGGTGATCCTCAATACAGGTTTGGTTGACAGCCTATCTGGCATTGGCGGTATCCTGACAAACACCACATAAATGAACTCAATTGCACACACAGGGATGTGAAATAACTTGGTCCAAAACAAGTCCGATTCATACCTTGTTCAAAAGTCTCGTGAGATGAAAGTACAGTCATGGCTAGTTAGTTAAAACATCTGAGTCTCAGAAAACCTTAACTACATTCGAAACCAACTTGCTATATTTCATTCTCATCTTGTCATAAAAAAATAAAAATCACAAATTCAATTCATTCATTCCATCTGCATATCATATAAATTAAAAACATTTGCATTCCATCAAAACATATACATCCATCAATATAAATTAACATGCATACATCCATATTCATCAATCATCATACATAACATCAAATCATGACATGTGCATAAATAAAATAAAGTCATCTGTATATATCATCAAAAATGCCCATAGGCTACAATGAACCGGTCCTGTGACCCCACAACAAAATCCAAAAGCTCAAAAACCCCCAAGCCTAGGGCGTCGGCCACCATGATCACGCAGGATCGGTGCGACGGGAACTACCCCCGTGGTGTGGGTCCTATGAGACCCCTCAGGGTGGCTACTACTAGCCCCCACATCATGCCTACTCGAGCCCCCCTCATCCAGTCACTTGCACCGAGAGGATGTTGATTGCTCAGTCTCGCTCCCTCTCGAGCGGCACGATGATCCACCTCCATTGAACGTAGGGACCCACCCATCGAGGCGGCTAATCTCTGCCTCCAGCTCCAACCGTTGCCGCACCAAGTCCATCTCCCACTGGCGATACGTAGCCAAGTTCTCATCGCGTTGTGCCAAAGCCCTATCCCTCTCCGCCAGCTACGTCCGTAGGAGATCCCTCTCCCGTGCAGCATCGGTGTCCCCATCCTACCGATGGTACGCAGCCCATGCATTTTCTCACTCTTCCAGCTGCATGCATAGGAGATCCCTCTCCCGTAGTGCATCCCCTAGCTCCTCATCGTGCCTCCATAGTAGCCCCTCCAATCATGCATTCTCAACACGTAACCTGGACTCCGTGTCCTCCAAAACTACCTGAGGCATTGGCATCTCTAGAATAGCAGCCTACTCTGGCTCCCACTGCTCCGTGACGTCCTGCATCTCTGGCTGCTCCGGAACCCCAAAATCCACATCCACATCATCTACCTCCACCATGTCCACATCCTCTCGCGGAGCTCCCCAATCATCTCCTGGTGCCTCGACACCCTCCCCGCCTACTGTTGCTGCCTCCGTGCCTCCTAGTGGCCCCTCTCCCCGCCATCACCGTAGTATCCACCATTGGTCATACTCCGTGGTAGTCCCGACGTCATCCATGTCCGGGACATCAATCACCACATCTGAATCCTCGCCTAGTGGCATGATGATCGACCGGTCCAGAGTCCTCTCGTCCCCCAACGTCGATAGACCACGGGCTCACCAGGCAACCCCTGGTGCACCCCAAACTATCGTGTCACCCGGCTGTAAGGGAAGAACTCATGCTCGGTCCCATGCCACCCAATCAGCCACCGCTCCCTACGTACCCATCGGAGCCACTCTCCAGCCTTAGGCCAGGCTGGACAGTCTCGATAGGGGCGCCAGAACACCTCCCCGAAGCAAGCCGAGCGAAGGCATCGACATAGTGCCCTACGACACCTACCCACCATCGACTCTATCCCTGCTCCTCAGACCACCACCATAGAGCCACGTAACCTATGTCCTTATCCATCATCTCCGCTTGAGTCATCCATGGCAACCCAATAGGCCTCTCCACCACTATGTGCTGCCAAGCCCAGCTCTACAATAGATAGCTATAGCTAATCCCCTTCCACCTCTGATAGCGGACCTCGTACAGCTCACCATAGAGCTATGCCAGCAGCGTCTGTCCCCACCTCATGATCAGCGGTGCCTCCGTCGGGCACTCCACCAACCGATAGACCACATCCAGCAGGTTCCACGGGAACCTCGTGCCTGACGAGTCAGGTAGTAGCATGTTAGAGATGAGGCCCATCAGTACTGCGTGCCTCACTCCTAACACACCCCTCTCAAGCCACCATCGCACTAGTATACCACCAATCTGGCAGTCGCCCTCTGCCTTCTCCACTGGGCTCTCCACACCCAGCTCCTCCCCATGCCCGAAGCAGCGTGTCAACACTGTTGTCCGCTGATCCCGCGACGTCGTCCTGATCGGCAGTCCATCTATCAGAATCCAAAGAATCCGATAGACATCCTCCAAGGTCACTGTCATCTCCCCTATTGGGAGATGGAAGGTGTTGGTCCGGGGATCCCACAGGTTGATCAGGGCCATCAGATAGGCTCGATCCCCGACCACAGGCTCCAACCGAGCCACCTGCTTGAGCCCAAGGGCATCAAGCCACTCCCAGTCAGCCACAGTTAGCGCCTCCCGCACTTCAGCAAAAGCAGTAGGCACACGATATCGGCTCTTCACAACCTGCAAAAGAAAACCACACAAAAACATTCAAACTCATGAAAAACTGCATAAACAACAACATGAATATACAACACTACATCAAACAATGCACAACTCAAAAAAAAAAACACAAACAACAAAAAATTAATTTGTCAGCCTAAAGTTTTTTAACTTTAAATTGATAAATTAAACAAAAAAAATCAAAATTCAAAACAATTAATTTGTCAGCCTAAAGTTTTTAACTTTAAATTGATAAATTAAACAAAAAAAATCAAAATTCAAAAACTTAATTTGTCAACCTAGGGTTTTGTACTCTCAAATTGGTAAATTAAGCGAAAAACAACAAAAATAGTAAAATTAATTTGTCAACCTAGGGTTTTTAAACTCTTAACTGATAAATTAACCCCAAAAACAATAAAACTCGACTAGGGTTAGCCTACGTTTTCAGCTGAGTTTCGATTTTGTTTTGTTAGCCTAGGGTTTCTTTGGTTTACAAAAAAAAATGGACACAAACACACATGGTTCCCACTAGGATTCCAACCTAAGTTTTAATGAAGCCATACAAAAACAAATAAACGCATCCATTTCACTAAGGTTTTTATTTTTACATTTGAAACAAAATACACAAAAAGAGAAGTAAAAACAAATAAATTTGCGGCTTTAAAATTGTAATACAAACAAAATTCAAGCAATAACCGGGAGGATCACTTACTGGTCTCGCTTCGGCTCTGCCGCTCGATCCGGTTCATGCACTCATGATGTCGGGAGAAATTTGGCAGCGCTTCGCTTCGCAGAATTAACCTCCTCCTCCCCAGAGCTCCAAATCGCCAAAAAAAACAAGTGCAAATGAGCCCAAAACCTAGTTTTGGCCTTTAAATAGGCTTTTTGAGCCTGTAATCGTTCCTCCCTGGGATGAGCACTCTGGTTAGCGCTCGTCCCACCCTGGAACGAATACTACATAGGAATTCGTCCCACCCTGGAACGAATTCAGCACACAAATTTCAAAAATAGCAAAAAAATGCACAAAAATGCACCAAAAGCAACAATAAAACTGTCCAATGAGAGTGCTTTTGCACTTGACATTCCAGGCATGCAAAACCGATGTCGGGGTCACAAATCCTCACTATCCTACTCCCTAAGAAGGCTACCATAGCCGGACCGCTCCACGGGAAGACGGATCTTCGAGAATTTCATCCCCACGCGACGTCGCAAAAAGGGTCAAAACCCACCCAAAAATAGCAATAGAGTTGTCGAACGAAGGCGCCATCACGCCTGACATTCTTGGCATCCAAAATAGATATTGGGGTTACAAATTGTCACTATCCTAATCCCTAAGAAGGCCACCATGGCCGGACCGCCCCACGGGAAGACGGATTTTTGCCAATTTCAGCCCCGAAAAGCGTCACCAAAAGGGTTCACACCCACCAAAAATAGGTCAGAATGTCGAAAAACTGCACACACATTCAAAGATAAATCTTTGAAGGCACCCTCACACAAGTCATCTTGGGTCAAGCGACTCGTCGCTTTTCTCATGAAGGTCATTCCCTCATCGATTCGTCGCTTGAGGGGGTAGTCACACTTAGTCACCAATCAACAAATACACACCCAATCATAGAAACAACATGCATTCAAAGAATCATTGGCAAAGACAAATCACGCCCCTGCTTGGGGCAGCAAACAAGCAATAATCACAAACTGATCAAACACTTGGCATTCATGAATCATGAACTCAAGGTTCCCACGGACAAAAGGTTGCGCCCTTTGCCTATTCATGACTGATCAATGTCCAAGCTCAAGTAACACCTCACCGAAAAAGGTTAACACTTGAACTGAGTTCCTTCGCTCGTCAGAAGCAAGGATTCAAGAATGCATGCCCTTTCCATACTTGGGGCATCAAAATTTGGTTAGGTCACTAAGAAACCCTAATCATTAGTGCTTTGGTTATCTATTTTTGCTCGACGCTGCGCCTTGCACAGCGCATCCCAAAAAGGGGCATCTATAGACACCAAAACAACACCAATCCGATTATGTGACTGCAAACACTGATCGCATTGACACACACAGCCCCAAGGGCAGCCCCCAGAGGTTAAACAATGGTCCTAACCACTCTCACAGTAGTTTTGGAAGGTCAAAAATCATTTTGGCACCTTCAGGCACTTTGCTCAATATCCGTTCCACCCAGGGACGAATTCAAACTGGGATTCGCCCCACCCAGGGACGAATTCATAATTCGCTCCTGGGTGGGGCGAATTGCAGGTTTGATGGGCAAAAAGTCAAATCTTGGCAAATGGCAGCTCAGATCCGCCACTTAACGCTTCCTTCATTGCATGGGAGTGTGGGTGAGCGTTTTCGAGCGTTGGAGGCTGTTACAAGGGCAGTCATGAAGTCCCTATTCAGGGAGGGACCTCCTTCCCCTTGGGAAGGCATGATTGCCAAGTGGCGCCTCTGCATGCCCAATTCAAGAGACCTCCAGGTCTATAAATTGGTGAATTTCTTCACCCCAAAAAGAGAGAGGAGAGGGAGCATTTTAAGCAACGAAGTGCTGCCATTTTATTTCCCCATACACCCTTAGTTGATTTGTGCCTTTCACATCCGTGATCTCTTTTAGAGAGGAGGTCATTGGGTGATCATTGGAAGGTCGAATATTGAGCCCAAAACCCGACATTTGGCCATAGAATACCACCCAATTTTCCGACAACACCTTACAAGAGATTTTGGACCCATCCCAAGTGGATTGGTGCCGAAATCAGGTTCCAACGGTGGGCGGCCTGCTCGGGCACCCCCGCACTGCTGCAAGCCTAATCGTCCCTTTTAGGAACGATTAGGAATTCATGGCAGATTGTTCTCTCTATCATTTTTTTATCTTGCATTTCATCTTATGCTGCTTAGATAGTTCGCAATTTTGATTTCGTAATGTTTTGAGCAAATCTTATCATGTTTTATCATTTTTTTTGTCTTTACTAACTTGCAAGTAGCATCATCAAATTCCCATTAATGGAGGCCAAATTGGGAAAATCTGACCATCTGGGTCTTCCCAAAATACCCCCAATTAGCTAACCCCAAGTTTGTAGGTCTTTTGGAGCTTTCTAAGTAGGACATTTGGGACAGTACCTTTTCGGCGTTTAGTTGCAGGTAAATTCGTCCCGCCCCGGAGCGAATTCAAATCGGTGAGGAATTTCCCGACTGTTCTTTTTGCAATGCCTTCCTGGTGATGTTTCTATGCCCCTGTCAAATTTTTAGATCATTTGGATACATTTTAGTCATAGTTTAATTCATTTTCTCATTCGCTTATCGTAGGCTTGGGGATTGCATGCTTTGTTTTATCCGCAGGTGCTACTAACCTTTTCTTGTTCCTTTGAACGTAGGGTCTGGACATTGGAGGAGCAGCAAGGAATCTACACTCGTATACACAAGCGGCGGTGACGTTTTGGTCCGCCCATCTTATATGTGGGCACGCGGAAGAGGGATGGCTATCCATGGATGTAACCAAGAGACGAGTCTAACGCTCCTCGCCCCTGAAAAGGGAGGAGGCGAATTGTAACCGAATTTTGAAATACATCAATAAAAGAAAAGGGCTGTTTGTTTCATTTGGGTTTCAATTTGTTTATGCTTTCTCCATTTTATGCGTTTTTAATTCGTAGCGTTAAGTTTAGTTTCGTTCTTGCATCGTACTTGGAGTTTTTCCCTTTTTGTTTCCGTATCCTCGTGCTTCCAGGTAAGTCCTATGAACCCATCATTTGCTATCTCATCATAGGCTGCAGTTCAGTTTGTGCCATCTTTGACTCCTCCTAGTACTACTACGAGCTTACTATATCTAGATCCAGTAGTCTAAATGACCCAGCATCCTCCACCAAGGAAGTTCTCAACATGGAATAGTTCAAGAGCCTTGAATTTACTGGCACAAAATCCAGTCCCTCAAGTTTCTTTGAAAGCTTTTTCGACCTATGATGGTACTGGTAAAACTTCTTATGAGCATATTTATGATGTAGCCTCTTTGGTGGCCATCCATGACATAACGTACGAAGACGTGATGATAAAATTGTTGGTGTTGTCACTTAGAGGGAAATTTTTGTATTGGTACCGATCATTGCA
This sequence comes from Wollemia nobilis, assembly GCA_028583015.1. NCBI lineage: Eukaryota > Viridiplantae > Streptophyta > Pinopsida > Araucariales > Araucariaceae > Wollemia > Wollemia nobilis. Next base: position 7,895 of record JAQPPZ010015014.1, on the reverse strand, counting down.
ACCAGGCACTATTGCATCGTGGGATCAATTAGGATAGTTGTTAATCAAAAATTTTCATGAACAAGCTGATCCATACTCCTTGTTGCATCAATTTAATGCAATACAAATGCACCCACAGGAGGATATAGCGGACTTCAATGTTAGATTTACCAGAAGCTGGCAGAGAGTTCCTGAAGGTCTTCGACACACTCATGAGCAAGCTGCATTCTATTATCTCAGAGCTTTCAATATAGACATTGGCTTGGCTATCCAGCAGTCCAACATGAATACATTCCTAGATCTATTCGAACAAGCGAAAAAGGCAGAATCTGACTTGATTGCCATAGGTAGGCTTCCCCCAAAGGTAACAATGCCTATCTTACCTGATCTTCCTAAGCATTTGTATTCTGGTTTGTTTTCACAGCCTATGCCTTCCATGTATCCTATTCCATCATGGAACTCAAGTGTGCCTCATATCGCACCCATTCCAGTTCCCCAGCTCCCTGCTCCAACTATTCCACAATTGCCTGCACTAAGCATTCTGTAATACCAGCATACAGGTACAGCCTCCACATCTTACACTGCTTCATTCATGTACCCTTCATCTTCATGGAATCCTCCCACAATTGTAGTACCTATGATTCCTATTCCACAGTTAACCTCTCCACTTACAACTCCCGCATTACCTTCCCCACCAGTTCCATTACCTATACCGGCACCGCATGTCTCCTCAATCCCAGATCCTCAATTGGTTGTTTTGTAAGAAATTCAATCAGTCGTGAGAGCCCTCACTAACAAGGTGACATCTATGGAGCGGAGAGAGGCAGAAAGGAATTATCAACCATGAAGAGTTGTCCTGGTGGTAACAAGAGAACAACTTGCTCCTAGCAAGGCTATAGAGAAAGTACCTGAAAGGAACTCAACGATCTTGGTAAGTGAAGATGTTGGCCCCTCTAAAGTTTCACATGAGCCCTCTTTCTGGTGTTCTTCATGCAATGACCCACATGACGAGTCTACATGAATGGTCCACCAAAATTATTTACAAGTTTTGATGGGGAGTTGTATAAAGATGATTACTGAGGTAGATCATAATTTTATGGTTCCATCTGAAGAACAAGTCTCAGTTCTCACAAGAACTCAGAAGAAGCCAGTCACTGTAGATCCAGCAGAGATGGAATCATTAAGGGTACTGGCTAATCCAAAGATGCCAGATGAGAAGAAATAAGTACAAGTGAAAGCTCCTATTTCAATACCAAAGCCAGATTCACCTGTTCTATTAAAAGATCTTTTGCCACCACGAGAAAAGAAAGGTTTGCAAGAAAATGCCTCAGCTTTGCAAGCAAGAGCTGAAACAGAGGAATGAGCCAGATAAAATCTCAAGTACCCATCTTTGACTAAAATACTGAGGGTAGAAGCCACTCAGCAATATCGGAGCAAATATGAAGACACTATTGAAAAGAGGGAGTCTGGTGCATCTACATACAATATTGTTGAAGAATTGAAGAAGATTCCAACCAAGGTTAGTATCTATGATGCATTACAATTACCTAGGCAAGTTGATTTGTTACAAGAATCTTTGAAGTCTATGAAATATAATGAAAAGAATCCTACCCAGATGATTTTTTCTCAAACATTAACTACTTCAGCCACTGGAAAGAATAGACCACCCCCATTTTATTTGTCACTTAGGATGGAGGGTTGGATAGTGCACAACTGCATGATTGATTCTGATGTTGCGACAATTGTCATGCCAAAGGTAGTTTGTGAAGTCATAGGTATGGAGTATACAAGAAGTAGCCCTAGTGTCTTGCAGTTGTACGGGACTCCCATGAAAATAGTGGGAGTAATCAAGGATGTTCCTATTGTTCTACATAGTATGCCTTAAATTATAGTAATTCAGGAGGTAGTTGTGGTTGATTTGGAACCATATTTCAGTATGTGTTTGTCAAGAGAATTCATTGCCAAGATGGGAGGCTACCTTTATCTGGATTATTCTCACTTGGATATTCCTTTCAAAGGAAGAAGAATCCGGATCTACAATAAAAAGCCTTCTACTTTTCATATAGAGAAGATAGGAGAAAAAGAAAAGTCCACACATTCTGTCAACATGATAACTGAAGAATTGGAAAATCCTGATTTGATGGATGAAGTCCTGGATGAGCTTCACTTAGAGGATGAGTTTTCAATGCTCAATTTTAATGCCATGGTGGAAACTGAGATTGGTTGTTACTCCATTACAAAGCCTGAAGAGGTTGAAAGAAAGATGCCTCTTGATCAAGATGGTCAAGAATCTGTGCCCGATCAATTATGGAAGTTGTATTTTGATGGAGCAAGATGTAAAAATGGTGCGGGAGTAGGGATTTTTCTTATTTCTCCCTCTGGCATACAGAAAACATATTCATATCGACTGACTTGGAACTGTACTAACAATGCTTCTGAGTATGAAGCGTTGTGCCTAGGTTTGAAGAAGGCAAAAAAATTGGGGATTGAACAATTGCAGATTGGTGGTCACTCTGAATTGATTGTGAATCAAATACTGAACAACTGCATCTCCAAGCAACATTGTCTCAAGGTGTACTGCGACAAAGTTTGGGACCCTGGCAAACATCACAAATTTGAGGTAATATGAGAAGGTCTAAAAAAAAAAAAAAAAATAGCTCCTTTTGAACACGATCCCGTAGGTATGTTTATTTCTTTTTCTTTTTCTTTTTCTTTTCTTTCCCAGCAGAAAGTGGCTTCCCCTCTACTTCTTTCTTCCACTCCCACTCCTTCTTCCACTGTACATAATCAAGCCACTATTGTTGTTTCTATTCCCCTCTCTGATGTTCCCTTTTCTTCACTTTCCCTTTCTTCTAGTCCTTTGTTTTCTGAGCACTTCTCCATAGTTCCTACCACCTTCTCCATTCCATCCACTTCCATTTCATTATCTATTTTCATAGCATCCTTGCAGCTGGTAGCATAGTAGCACCCTCTTCAATTTTTGTTTCTACCACTTCTGCTTCGCCATCTTCCACCATTCCATCATTCACCATTCCCGTTCCATGGCCTATGCATCTGCTAGTCATCATCCCATTCATTTCCATTTTTGCAACTCAGGTGCTTTTCACTATTTCCATGGAGATCCTTGCATAGCACCTAGTGATTACCCAGCTCAATCGAGCTAGGCAAAATGCAGTAGTTCTAGAAATAAGGGAAGTTCTACTATTCTATAAATTTTTGCTAATGGTCCTATTTTTGAGTGTCGAGTGCTAGCAAGGGCTTGTTGTAGTAGCCCGTAGAGACGTCCAGCATCAACCAACATTCACTTCTTCTGCCCCTCCATCTTCTTGAATCTGTTTCCCAATGGATAAAGGCCTAAGGTTCGTGCATACAGTAGAACTATATACCCCGCGAGCCGCCAAGAATGTTGGCATTTTTTCCACATTGTTTTTGTTGTTGCTATTCATGCAAAAGAATGCTCAAATTGTAGAGATACTCACTCCTTTGTTTGTAAGTGAAAAGGTAAAACTGTTGTGATATCATGACCTGTCGTGGTTTCACAGTGTTCAATGAAGAAAACAGTTGAGTATGAAAAATGTCACGATATCGCGACATGTCACATTTTTGTGACCTATCACGTTTTCGTGGCTAAAAGCAGCCAAAGGATGCCAGGAAGTAAAACTATCACGATTTTGTGACATGTTGGATTTTTGCGCAAGGAGCAACAAAAGGAAGCAGTATCGACAAAGTTGTCACGATATCGCGACATGTCGCATTTTCGCGACTTATTGCGGTGAGAAAGTAGAAAATGAAAAGTTGTAGCGATATCATGACATGTCGCATTTTCATGACTTGCAGTGACAACACCGTACAATGATAGCAAAGTGTCACGATTTTGTGACATACAGCAGCAAGGAGCGCTAGAGAAACTTGTCACGATATCGCGACATGTCACATTTGCACGAAAGGGCTGAAGATAAACACAAGGCGGATGAAAGATGTTGCGATATCACGATAGTTTTGGAAATGAAGACAAGCAAGAGAAACTTGTAGTGATATCGCGACAAGAAGTAGCAACGAAGGAGAAGACAGGAAATTGTCATGATTTCGTGACATATTGGGACGAAAGGGCAAAGCGCGAAGAAATGTCACGATTTCGTGACATGTCGCATTTTTGCGACGGGGAAGCAAAAAAGCAGCCAGATCGTATGGAATGTCACGATTTCATGACATGACGAATTTTCATGACCGAGAAGCAGCTAAGTACAAAAGGATAGAAACATGTCACGATTTCGTGACTTGTTGAAGACGAAAGCACAAAACAGAGAAAATGTCGTGATATCGCGACATGTCGCATTTTCATGACCTGTCACATTTTCACGAAATGAAAGCTGAGAAGTACAAGGTAGCAGGAAATTGTCGCAATTTTGCGACATGTCCCATTTTCGCTACTTGCAAGAAGATGAAGGCCAAGAAAGAGGAAGATGTCGTGATTTCGTGACATGTTGCAGTTTTGTGGGTATAAAGCAGAAAAGGAGCTAGAAGAGAGAAGATGTCGTGATATTGCGACATGTCGCATTTTCGCGACTGGTGACAAGAAGAGAAAGCAGTAAGATAAAAGTGTCATGATTTTGCGACATGTCGCATTTTTGCGACTTGTCACCTTTTTGCGATAGAAGCAAAAACAAAGGCCCGATACAGTTTTGTCTACATTTTTCTTCAAAATTGCATAGGAGAATGTGAGGAGAATATAAGATCAAACAAAGTAACATTTTAAAAACTCTCCAACTAATTTTGAGATCATGGTCAAAGAGGTGCCAAGATTAAATGTTGTTGTTTACCGATGTGCACAATATGGAAGAACATGAGGCATTTTTCGATGCCACCAAAATTAAAGACACCTCCAGTATTAAAAGCTCCTATTCGTGATCTCCTAACTTCCAACCTACCCCGATAATGGTCATTTAATGAAGAAATATGGTCCCTTGGTCCGAGGCAGATTAAGGGGGATTGTTTCTCTTTTCAAGTGCCTATTTTGTGGACCTCTTCTTCGAAATATGTTTTATGTATTAAATGTTGTGATTCGAAAGGAAGAGGGAAGGCCTCTATAAATACCAATGTAAAATCTCAAGCAAAGGGAGGAAGACCTTTTTGCAAAAATTGAAGCAGAGATCCTAGATGCATTTTGCTCTATTCTTAGTGTCTTCTAGAGTTGGTGATCCAAATTGTTGTCCATGTGATGCTTTCTATGTGATTTACTTATGTTGGTCCAGTGTTAAAATATTAGTTGAATTCTACTATTTTGGATTTGGTTGTATTTGCATTTGAATGTTTGGAGTATAATTAGAAGCGAACTTATGGCTAATGCTTGATCCAATTTTTGTATATGCATTCTAAGAATCAGTTGTTGCTTAGCTTCAGGATCTAGTGGAGGTTATTTGCTGTTTGAGGTTGTTCTCCCCATCAACTATCGGCTTCGGCCATATTTCCATCTCTTTTTGTTATTTCCCTTTCTTTCTATATTTTCCCATTTCTTTCCTGCATCCTTATCTTGAAACTAGTTTAGATTAGTTTGGGAGCCAGCCCTCTCTGGAGATTGGCTCGAGAGACTTCTCTTTCTCTCGGCCTTTCAATGTTGGCCGAGTCTAGGGCGCACAAGTGATGAAATCTTGTACTTAGGCAGATTTGTGACCAACAAGAACCATGGATCATTGATAAGTATTAATATATTAATTTTTTATTTTCATCATTTATTGTAACAGGTCAACAAATAATGTTGCATTTTATTTGTGGGCCATCTACCTTATTAATATTTGTTAGTAGGTAGTTCATCATATGGGAATTATGATAGGAGTAATTAATATGATCTTAATCTATAGATCCTTATTGATGCATTGTAATACCTATTTGTATCAAATATTGTAATGCATTTGATCAGTTCTTCATTTCTAAATGCTTCGTGTGTTTGCTTATGGGTAAATATTCATCACTAGTACTAGAGAAGTGATATTGGTTTGGAAAATAGTATCCTCTTTCCCTAGGCCTATTTTTTTTTAAATTGGAATGATAAATCTCCACTATTATATCATGCCTATAGTTTTCTACCTGGTTTAGGTTGAGTTAGCCTTTGATTTTTTAGTGCAGGTCCTCCAAATTCACTTGAGTCCATGAAAAGGACTATGATTTGTATCAAGTCCATTACTCTCCTAAGTAGAATGGGTGCATGATCTTAAACAAATTCATGTTTAAAATTTTATAAGAATTGCACTATTCATATGAGATAATCCATTCATATGCTATGATAAAAAAATAAAGTTTCAGATGTTCTAGAGTGTGTTGTTAGAAAAGTCAATATTTTGATCTATCTAGTGTCATTTTGAGCTATCCAAAAATCATTGTGTAGCTACTAATATCTATCATTAATATAATCCTAGCCACTTGGTCACTATTTTGTAACAACATTTGAGGTTTTACCTTCCTAAAGGAGCCTAATTTTCTAAACAAAATTTTGATTTTCTGGAATACAAAGCCTGTAGTCTAGTTGATTGAAGTTGCATAGTAAACCAGCCATCAACCTATTTGAACCATCTAGTACAAGGATGAGAGATAGTAATTTTAAATATGTATGTAGTTTTTACACCATATAAAAGAGAAATAATTTGGTGACCATATCTATTTGAGAGACAACCAGAGGAAAATATCCATAATCAGCCATCTAGAAAATCTAGAAACTATTTACAAGTTACATAGTTGTATTTTTTGTTATAATGACATGGTGGGTCTTCATTGATATAACATGTGAGACACTCATGCTTAGGTTATTTCACAATTAGGTTTTCTAATAGAAGATGTCAAAAGAGATTGAGTCATTGTAGTTATTGTTTTGACTTACAACTTGTTTTGCTAGCCAAAGGAGCAAAATTTAGTGTCTAAAGTTTAATGTTTAAGGTATTTTTATAAACATTAAAAATATCCTCACTCCATTTCATGGACATTTGTAAATTTAACATAGAATATGCATATGTGTCGAGATTACTTATAAGGTAGACAAATAAGCAACATGTCATGCCAAAACCTAAACTACTTCCAAATGTTAAGTTCTCAAAGTAGTTGGCCAAATAACTATATTTCACCATTCTCCACTTGGCACGATCAGAGAGTTAGATACCTCCATTTTTGTAAGCATGTAATGTGGTTGGTCGAGGCTTATGTAAAATTCTAAAACCATTTAACTATGGATGCTACTTGGTACTAGCCAATTGAATATGCTCGATGACTAGGACCACATGGAGGAAATGACCATGTACTACATAAACCTGCCCGCATACTGAAGACTTGTGGATCACCTCATGATGACTTGTTATAGCCATGTTTTTTAAAAAGGCACCTATTTTTGGTTATAAAACAATGTGTTACAACATATGCAAAGGCTAATAGATAGATAAAATAACACTCTTCCAAAAGGTTTTTGTCTAATATACTTGATGGTTGATTGTTCGTAGCTCAAATGTGTTCGATGAGAGACCAGTAGCTATAACCTAGTGCATAGTTGATTGGTTTATGGAGGTGGCACAACTGCATACCCTATCTCTTTGGGCTTCATTGTCATATCAGCTATATATTGACCATGTCCATAGCCCCATCCATTGATCACTAAAGGAAGTAAAAATGGTGCACCTATTGATTACTACCATAATATTGAAGCCATACATTGTAGAAATATTTGTTAGGTAATGGATACAAATTTATAAGAAAGGAATTAATTACCATTAAATATTTTTTGCAAGGTTCCAAGGCCATTAAATATTGTTGATGGACAATGATCAACAATAGGAACGTGAACGGGGTTCCAAGGGGAGAATTTTTTTGAAAATTTAACTGTATTTCTTGGTGAAAACACTTGTCAAAAGAATGTGATAACCATATGGGTGGTTTCA
>JAQPPZ010015013.1:0-22305 GCA_028583015.1 Wollemia nobilis | reverse complement strand
TGTTGGTCTGGCTTTCATGCACACCCGGGAAAGGATGAAGCAAGGAAGCTCCAGAGACACCCACGGGACGGATCCCACTCATCTTTAGGATCTAGCTGGTTATCCAAGGTGCGAGTTACAGAGTTGGGTCGAATGGCAATTCACTCTTTTCCACTTATGGAATAGATTTCAATATGGACTGCTCTCTGTTACCTTACGGGGGGTTCTTGAACTTGTTCGGTAGTTGCAAAAGTTGTTGAATCGGATTTAACTTGAATTCTTGATCTAGCTCTCATGGGTCGGCGATTTAAATAAAAGACAAACAAAGAAAATAAAAATGGATCATTCACCGAAAACAAAGAGAGGGTAGGGTAAGGCGAGAAAGAGAAGTTTATCAAACATCAACTGTAAAACCCTAAACTATCAATTTTATCTATGCTACTAGCTTCACAACAGAACAAATCAAAGAAGAAAGTGTCCAGTCGGTCTAAGATCACTTTCAACTAAGAGCACAAGGCGAGTGAAACAGATCTAGCGAGAAAATTATAAATCCAAGGGCGGTGGTTAAAGCTGGTATCTTTCACCGGCGGCCTAGCTCACACGGTGAAGACAGAGCAATTAGAACAAACTTACACCTCAAATCTGTAATTTCCCCTAGGAGACAAGAGAACAACTGAAGCCCTAACGACATATTTAAACTTGATAACTCAGATTTACAGCATATATCTAACAAACTTTAAATGGAACGGATAACAAAAGAAGATACACTTATCACACTCTGCAAAAGATTAGGCTCCTGGCCATGCTATCACAGAAAAGCTAAAGCACATCAACTCCAAGTCCAGAAACAAAGGATTTCACAAAATTTGCAAGAAATTGCTTATAAGCCTTTTATTTCTAAGTCTCCGCCTCCCGCGATTACATTTAGAATAAGTATTTATAGACTCGGGGACAGACCACGATCTTTTCAAAATATCTTCTTCTCAAACCCTAAATCTTATCGCACTTAAACCCTAGGACCCGGGTTTTACAATAAAAATCCATTTAAAATCAAAGTCCAGATAGAACTTAACCCTTTGGCAAATCAGTGTAGTCAATTGCCATAAATGGAGAAGATAAAATCTAAAGCCACTTGCATTCATCCGCAGTTGCAAATAAATGCCTCCATTAATTCTGTTGGTGAGCCGGATGAGTCACCACTTCTCCATCAATTCATCTCCGCAAAGCCATCTCTGAGTTGAAATGGTCTTCATGCTATCAATTCTGCAATAAATTTGTCATTGAATGCTCTCACCGATAGCTTCTCTCTCTAGCATGGCGGTCCTTGACTAAATCTGCACTTTAACTTTGCCTTTATGGTCTTTCCCGGTTGTCCCGCAAGTGCCAGATGGAATCCTGCATGAAAGACAAAAAGATTATATTAGCACTTTAATAAACATTAAATCCAAGCTTAAAACATTAAAAATAGATTAAAAACCGCAAAATAAGCTTGCATGTCGGCCTCTGCATGTCTCATTCACGCTTTGACACGTGTCGCTACCCCAGGATGCCTTCTGTTTCCCGTTGGAATGCACTTTCGGGTCAACTTGAGGACTTTCTCTCTCCTATCGCGATTACGCGACATGTCGCGATTTCGCGACATGTCGCGAAATCGCGACGTCTCGCATCGGCAACTTCTTCCCTCGTCGGTCGCGAAAATGCGACATGTCACGATTTCGCGACATGTCGCGAAATCGCGCCTCTCGCTGGCGGCCGTACAACTTCCTCAAAACGTGCAGCGCGTCGCTACCATTCTCATCCTTTGCCTTCGAAACATGCAGCGCATGCTGCAACTTTTACTGACTTGAAACATGCGCGCATCGCTTGCAATTTTTCTTCGACTTGGAAAACATGCGGCGCATCGCTGCACCTTTACCCGATTTTGAGACATGCGACGCATGTTGCAATTTTTGGACTTAGCCACTTTTCTCATTTATCCACGGGAAAATGCGACATGTCGCGAAATCGCGCTGGTCCGTACGTTCTGATTTCTTCTCTCTCCTTCGGCAGACAACGATTTTGCGACACTTTCCAAAAATGGAAATGTCGCGATATCGCGACACTTCAAAAATGGAAAGTGTCGCGATTTCGCTACAAAAAAATGACTTGGCGGATTTTTGATTCTTCAGCCCACTTTCTCTCTCCTACCGAAAATGCGACATGTCGCGATTTTGTGACATGTTGCAAAATCGCGCCCTTCCGTACAGTTCATCTTCTCTCTCCAAAAATTTGTCGCGATTTCGCGACATGTCGTGAAATCGTGACCTTTCTGGCACTTAGCCGATTTTCATGCATTTTCTCTCTCCTATCGCGAAAATGCGACATGTCACGATTTCGCGACATTTTTCTCCCCGGCTTTCTCTCTCCTCATCCTGCAGCGATTTTGCGACACTTTCCAAAAATGGAAATGTCGCGATATCGTGACACTTCCAAAATGGAAAGTGTCGCGATTTCGCTACGTTTTTCCGACTTAGCTGCATTTTGATTTACCTGTCGCGATATCGCGACATTTTCAAAATGGAAGTGTCGCGATATCGTGACACTACCAAAAATGGAAAGTTTGATTTTTCATGAATTTATGCAACTGTTTTCTGGATTTTCTCGGTGCCGGTGCAAGATTTGGCTTAAGCATGAATGATTTCTAGCATGTAAAAAGTGAATTCTTGGATAACACAGCTAGAATGCAAGAAAAAGCACAACTTTAAAAAGGAGGCAAGCAAATTTGGATTTAAAACCTGAAAAGGATCAAGAGGGTCCCTCTTGCAAAAATGGAATTTCAGGGTTTTCAAGAGGATGGAATCTCATTTTTCAGTGGGGGTGTGTTGCTTCTCAACAAATGGCGATATCTGCGGGTAAAATAGTAGCACTATTTTAGAACCCAAGACTCCGGTTTCAAAACAAAAAGACCATGCATCATGCCTTGCCACAGACATTCTTCACAATAAATTGGTTGCCAAGCGCTAGCTGTTAAAATTTCCCAAGGACATACTAGGATGGATTACTTCAAGGAAGATTTCGATGTGCAATTTCAAAGGGTATAGAACTTTCTTCAAGGATGAGTGAATTGAATGATAAACTTGGATTAATCAACTTTTCTAGATTGTAAAAGGGGAAACCGAGTAGAGCTCTGTTTACTAGTTTAGCCTTTTACGACCTAGACGGAGTTACCCTTTAGATTTACACGACCCAAATTTACAAGTAGAGAGTGAGAATCTAATATTGGTTGCCTCTTTTAATTGTTCAACTCTTTTCTTTTTTTTCTTTTTTCTTCTTTTTTTTTTTTTATCTCTCTTCTTTTGAAATATATCAATATCTGGAAGGCTTTTAGGGAAATCACAATTTTCTTTTATCATTTGATCAATCCGAAACTGTTTCATTCTAGGCACTGATAGCCTCTGGTGGATACCCAAATAATTGCATGAACCATAGTCCCCTCTCATAACCTGACTTTTCTTGGATTCCCAGGAGTTCCTCCAACTAAACGGCATAGCAGTTTTTCTATCATTAAAACAAGCTGTGGCAAGTAAGACACAAGATCCAATCATCTCTCTACCTTTGTCTGAATAACAAAATAGTTCTACTATTCGGTGCAAGCGAGACTATCTCAATTAGAATGGTGAACAAATGATGAGAGACATTGGATTGACGGATTGATCGACTTAGAATAAAACAATTTTTAGCGGGTGACTTTTCATTGATTGCTCGAGGCAAAGGTTAAAGGACAAAAATTTTAGAAGCCAAAGGACTTTGTACGAGGCTTCCAAGGACGAGCACAGAGCTTCTAAAGCAAAACAGAATAAAAGCTACTGAGACATAAAAGAAAAGCACAAGAAAGGAATAAAATAAGAAAAACAAAGAAGAACTAAAACAAAGAATAAATAAAAAAAAAGAATTAGGAAGAAAATAAAAGCAGAGCAATAAAAGAAATAAACTAAAAGAATAAAGCAAAGCAACTAAAGCTAAAAACAAGCTAAGCCGACTGAAATAAACTAAAGCAATGAAATAAATTAAATAAGTACAAACGACAAAGAAAAAGAAGCGCAAGGAAGAAAAGGCGTACGGGACTAAAATAAAAGCAAGCTAAAATAAAAAGACAAAGAAAGGAAATAAAAAGCAACTAACAAAAAGAAATAAAGCGCACAAGCTAAAAAAAGCGAAAAACAATTAAAGAAAAGCAGAAAAAGCACAATTAAGTACGAGACATTTAAAAAATAAAGCTGCAACGACAAAGAAATAAAACTAAAAACAAAAGACTTATTTACAATGTATACATATGTTACAACTTCCCTTCATACTCAAAAAATGCGGCGGTTGGGAAACGAGAGAAATGGTGCCTTAAAAAATTTTGACCATGGCAAGTAATTTAGAAAAATTACCTTTCGAGGTCCTGATTGACGAAATGCACTCCAGACCGTGCTTCAAAAATTTGCTATCTGGGAAAGACTTGTGTTTATTGTCTTCCCTGTCCCATTTGAAAAACAAATCTGCAACTCCTTCAAATTAAACAAATCATATAATAACAAATCATATGATAACATGTTTATGCTTCTAATTGAAGGGTTTGCGAGTTCTTTCAAAAGGATTTGAATGTAAAAAACCCCAGGATCAAATACCTTAAAATCTTGTGAGACCCGAGACCACCACATCTTCAAAATTATGTGACAGCTGAAAGAAATCATGTTTTATCTGTATGCCCTGGTTCTTAACAACTTGAACATTTTGTGGTTGCTGTACTGCTTCAATATCCAGGACTTCAATTTTTATCCCTCTAGAAGAATGCTTACAATTTTCCTTTTCACCTGAGCCTTGCTTAGATTTAACCTCATCAATGTGCAATGTCCAAACATCATTGTTGTGATGGTTTAGAGCTGTAACTGTTCTCACCTTCTCAGTTGCCAAATTATAAACTCCAATATCTGCATCAACACAGTTTATAGCCTTTTCTTTGATATTATGTTCAGAAGTTGCGAGGCTTATGTTGAGGCAGGTTCATCAATTCCAAGTTGGCTGACCACATTCATATTTACTATCTTTTCCTCCTTTTCTTGAAATCCAACAGGTGGTCCAGAGTAAGCCTCAATCAAGTTAACCTTTTGTTCAACAATGCGAGGCGGTTCATAGAGGGTGATGTCGGCTTTAAGTTCCCTCATATCCTCAATGATGTTATCCTCCTCGGTTACTTACGCATAGTGATATTGAATCTCACTTTCATCATCCTCACGATGAGGAAGGATCATTATTAGGTTACGGACTCTGACATTTCAAGTCATAGCTGTCTCATTTTGAGCTGTTGAAAATCTTGCATTTCATCCACGGGAGTCTCTACAAGACTTTCTGTCTCTTCGGGAAAAGTGAAAGAATACGAAACCCTGGTTGTACTTTTTTTGGGTGAACTAGAAATATCAATATTTCTTTGATCTCTAGGAAAATTTAACTCACCGGGGAAAAACTTGATTTGGGTGGTGCCGGATCTCAGCTTGTTCGGTTCAAGCACTTGCACTTTGAACTTGTCGAACTTTTCTCTGTATTTTGCACATCTTTGAGTGGATGTCACGAGTTAACGGAGTCTCCTTGGGTAGAGCATGACATGTTGGCACTAACTCATGATGTGGAATGGGGTGCAGAACAGGCATGTTCTGTGTAACATAGGATATCAAAGGACTTGCTCGGAATTTGAGATCCTAGCTGTCTTTCAAGAATTAAGGCTTCTTTATAAGCCCCTGCCGGGGTTGTGATATTGATGTCTCTCTTGAGGAAAATAGAGGTCATTGAATCCAATGCATTCTTGTAGATTTCTAAGGCCAGAGTTGCATTTGGGATGTAATGGCCGGTCATTCTACCGTAAGCTCTTTGGAACCTCATATTGAAAGACACGGCGGTTTCTCCCGACTCTCTCTTGATGCTTGGAAAATTGTTGGTATAACATCTTTGGGGTCTATCACTTCCCCGAATTGTGATATAAAAGCTTTCTCTAGATCATCCCAGCTAGTAATGGAATTTTTGGTGAGGTTTAAAAACCAGTCATAAGCTCCCTCCTGGAGAGTGAACGGGAACAATCTGCGAGGCCAACATCTTCATCTTTGTATATTCAACAATTTTAAAGCATTTTTAAAAGCTAGCGAGGTGTTCTTCCGCAGTTCTTGTCCCATCATGTTTGTACCTAGGGAGATATCTTTTCGGACTTACGGGCGGGTCATGGGCTATACCGGGATATTCAAAGCGGTGGGGCCCAACCAATTTGCCATTATTACTTGGGTGACGGTGATGTTACGAGTTGTAATTGGATAGCTGCCAGTGGAGATAGAAGCTAACAAACCGAACTTGAGGTCTTCTCCGGCAATTTTAAAAGCTGCTGACAACTTTCAAAGGTGACAATTTAAAAATGCTATCGACAATTTACAAAATTGTCCGGAGTTCATTGTGGGTCCTTCAAATGTTGTTGTTATGCCCTTACAATACTTGAACTGAGTTCAGGCCCTCCTTCTAGCGCCAATTAGGTTGTTGGTCTGGCTTTCATGCACACCCCGGGAAGGATGAAGCAAGGAAGCTCCGGAGACACCCACGGGACGGATCCCACTCATCTTTAGGATCTAGTTGGTTATCCAAGGTGCGAGTTACAGAGTTGGGTCGAATGGCAATTCACTCTTTTCCACTTCGGAATAGATTTCAATATGGACCGCTCTGTTACCTTACAGGGGGTTCTTGAACTTGTTCGGTAGTTGCAAAAGTTGTTGAATCGGATTTAACTTGAATTCTTGATCTAGCTCTCATGGGTCAGTGATTTAAATAAAAGACAAACAAAGAAAATAAAAATGGATCATTCACCGAAAGCAAAGAGAGGGTAGGGTAGGGCAGAAAGAGAAGTTTATCAAACATTAAACTGTAAAACCCTAAACTATCAATTTTATCTATGCTACTAGCTTCACAACAGAACAAATCAAAGAAGAAAGTGTCCAGTCAGTCTAAGATCACTTTCAACTAAGAGCACAAGGCGAGTGAAACAGATCTAGCAAAAAATTATAAATCCAAGGGCAGTTGGTTAAAACTGGTATCTTTCACCGGCAGCCTAGCTCACACAGTGAAGACAGAGCAATTAGAACAAACTTAACCTCAAATCTGTAATTTCCCCTAGCAGACAAGAGAACAACTGAAGCCTAACAGCATATTTAAACTTGATAACTCGATTTACTGACATATATCTAATAAACTTTAAATGGAACGGATAACAAAAGAAGATACACTTATCACACTCTGCAAAAGATTAGGCTCCCGGCCATGCTATCACGAGAAAAGCTAAAGCACATCAACTCCAAGTCCAGAAACAAAGGATTTCACAAAATTTGCAAGAAATTGCTTATAAGCCTTTTATTTCTAAGTCTCCGCCTCCCGCGATTACATTTAGAATAAGTATTTATAGACTCAGGATAGACCCTGATCTTTTCAAAATATCTTCTTCAAACCCTAAATCTTATCGCACTTAAACCCTAGGACCCGGGTTTTACAATAAAAATCCATTTAAAATCAAAGTCCGGATAGAACTTAACCCTTCGGCAAATCTGTGCAGTCAGCTGCCATAAATGGAGAAGATAAAATCTAAAGCCACTTGCATTCATCCGTAACTGCAAATAAATGCCTCCATTAATTCTCGTTGGTGAGCCGGATGAGTCACCACTTCTCCATCAATTTGATCTCCGTAAAGCCATCCCTGAGTTGAAATGGTCTTCATGCTATCAATTCTGCAATAAATTTGTCATTGAATGCTCTCACTGGCTTCTTCTCTTCTAGCATGGCGGTCCTTGACTAAATCTGCACTTTAACTTTGCCTTTATGGTCTTTCCCGGTTGTCCCGCAAGTGCCAGATGGAATCCTGCATGAAAGACAAAAAGATTATATTAGCACTTTAATAAACATTAAATCCAAGCTTAAAACATTAAAAACAGATTAAAAACCACAAAATAAGCTTGCATGTCGGCCTCTGCTTGTCTCATTCACGCTTTGACACGTGTCGCTACCCCAGGATGCCTTATGTTTCCCGTTGGAATGCACTTTCAGGTCAACTTATGACTTTCTCTCTCCTATCGCGATTCTGCGACATGTCACGATATTCGCGACCCTGCCAGCGCATCGGCAACTTCTTCCCTCGTCGGCCGTGAAAATGCGACATGTCACGATTTCGCGACATGTCGCGAAATCGCGCCTCTCGCTGGCGGCCGTACAACTTCCTCAAAACGTGCAGCGCGTCGCTACCATTTTCTCCTTTGACTTTGAAACATGCAGCGCATCGCTGCACTTTTCGATTTCGACTTGAAACATGCAGCGCATCGCTGCAACTTTTTCTTTCGACTTGGAAACATGCGGCGCATCGTTGCACCCTTTAGCCCGCGATTTTGAGACATGCGGCGATCGTTGAAATTTTGGACTTAGCCACTTTTTCAATCCTTGCGAAAATGGGACATGTCGCGATTTCGTGACATGTCGCGAAATCGCGTTGGTCCGTACTGATTTCTTCTCTCTCCTTCGGCAGACAGCGATTTTGCGACACTTTCCAAAAATGGAAATGTCGCGATATCGCGACACTTCCAAAAATGGAAAGTGTCGCGATTTCGCTACAAAAAATGACTTGGCGGATTTTTGATTCTTCAGCCCACTTTCTCTCTCCTATCGTGAAAATGCGACATGTCGCGATTTCGTGACATGTCGCAAAATCGCGCCCTTCCGTACAGTTCATCTTCTCTCTCCAAAAGCTGTCGCGATTTCGCGACATGTCGCGAAATCGTGACCTTTCTGGCACTTAGCCGATTTTCATGCATTTTCTCTCTCTTGCCGCGAAAATGCGACATGTCACGATTTCGCGACATTTTTCTCCCCGACTTTCTCTCTCCTCATCCTGCAGCGATTTTGCGACACTTTCAAAAATGGAAATGTCGCGATATCGCGACACTTCAAAAATGGAAAGTGTCGCGATTTCGCTACGTAAAATTTTCGACTTAGCTGCATTTTGATTTTCCTGTCGCGACATCGCGACATTTCGAAAATGGAAGTGTCGCGATATCGCGACACTACCAAAAATGGAAAGTTTGATTTTTCATGAATTTATGCAACTTGTTTTCAGATTTTCTCGGTACCGGTGCAAGATTTTCTTAAGCATGAATGATTTCTAGCATGTAAAAAGTGAATTCTTGGATAACACAGCTAGAATGCAAGAAAAAGCACAACTTTAAAAAGGAGGCAAGCAAATTTGGATTTAAAACCTGAAAAGGATCAAGAGGGTCCCTGCTGCAAAAATGGAAGTTCAGAGTTTTCAAGAGGATGGAATCTCATTTTTCAGTGGGGGTGTGTTGCTTCTCAACAAATGGCGATATCTGCGGGTAAAATAGTAGCACTATTTTAGAACCCAAGACTCCGGTTTCAAAACAAAAAGACCATGCATCATGCCTTGCCACGGACATTCTTCACAATAAATTGACTGCTAATCGCCAATCGTTAAAATTTCCCAAGGACATACTAGGCTGGATTACTTCAAGGAAGATTTCTGATGTGCAATTTCAAAGGGTATAAAACTTTCTTCAAGGATGACCGAATTGAATGATAAACTTGGATTAATCAACTTTTCTAGATTGTAAAAGGGGAAACCGAGTAGAGCTCTGTTTACTAGTTTAGCCTTTTACAGCCTCTGAGACAGAGTTACCCTTTAGATTTACACGACCCAAATTTACAACTGTAGGGCAGAATCTAATATTGGCTGCCTCTTTTAATTGTTCAACTCTTTTCTTTTTTCTTTTTCTCTTTTTTTTTTTTTTTATCTCTCCCCCCCGAAATATATCAATATCTGAGATGCTTTTAGGGAAATCACAATTTTCTTTTATCATTTGATCAATCTGGAACTGTTTCGGTTCTAGGCATTGATAGCCTCTGTGGATACCCAAATAATTGCATGAACCATAGTCCCCTCTCATAACCAGCTTTTCTTGGATTCCCTAGGAGTTCCTCCAACTAAACAGCATAGCAGTTTTTCTATCATTAAAACAACTATGGCAAGTAAGACACAAGATCCAATCATCTCTCTACCTTTGTCCTGAATAACAAAATAGTTCTACGCTTCGGTGCAACGGGACTATCTCAATTAGAATAATGAACAACATGGGCATTGGATGGAAACTGGATTGTGGATTTATCAGCTTAGAATAAACAATTTTCAGCAGGCTGACTTTTCATTGATTGCTCAGGCAAAGGTTAAAGGACAAAAATTTTAGAAGCCAAAGGACTTTGTACAGGCTTCCAAGGACAGACACAGGCTTTAAAGCAAAACAGAATAAAACTATACAGTAAGAATCGCAAATAAAATAAACTAAAACAACTAAAACTGCAAAGATACTATAGACAAAGGAATAAAAGAAATGCGAAGGCTATTTAGAAAGGATGCAAAGAAAAGAAATGAAGAGAAAAAATTAAGCTAAAAGAAAAGCAAAGCAATTAAAATGCTTTAATCGTAGAAAGCTAAATGCAACAACACTGAAATAAACTAAAGCAACTGAAATAAATTAAACTGCAACTGTACAGACAGCAAAAAAAAGAACTGCAAGGAAGAAAAGACTGTACAGACTAAAATAAAAGCAAGCTAAAATAAAAAGACAAAGAAAGGAAATAAAAAGCACTGACAAAAGAAATAAACTGCACAAGCTAAAACTGAAAAACAATTAAAGAAAACTGAAAAACTGCAACTGTACAGACATTTAAAAATAAAATTGCACTGACAAAGAAATAAAACTAAAAACTTCAAAGCTTATTTACAATGTATACATATGTTACAACTTCCCTTCATACTCAAAAAATGCAGCAGTTGGGAAAGCGAGAGAAATGGTGCCTTAAAAAATTTTGACCATGCAAGTAATTTAGAAAAATTACCTTTCAGGTCCTGTTGACGAAATGCACCTGCACCGTGCTTCAAAAATTTGCTATCCTGGGAAAGACTTGTGTTTACTGTCTTCCCCGTCCCATTTGAAAAACAAATCTGCAACTCCTTCAAATTAAACAAATCATATAATAACAAATCATATGATAACATGTTTATGCTTCTAATTGAAGGGTTTGCAGAGTTCTTTCAAAAGGACTGAATGTAAAAAACCCCAGGATCAAATACCTTAAAATCTTGACAGAACCGCACCACCACATCTTCAAAATTATGTGACAACTGAAAGAAATCATGTTTTATCCGTATGCCCTGGTTCTTAACAACTTGAACATTTTGTGGTTGCCGTACTGCTTCAATATCCAGGACTTCAATTTTTATCCCTCTAGAAGAATGCTTACAATTTTCCTTTTCACCTGAGCCTTGCTTAGATTTAACCTCATCAATGTGCAATGTCCAAACATCATGGTTGTGATGGTTTAGAGCTGTAACTGTTCTCACCTTCTCAGTTGCCAAATTATAAACTCCAATATCTGCATCAACACGGTTTATAGCCTTATCTTTGACATTATGTTCAGAAGTTGCAGGCTTATGTTGAGACAGTTCATCAATTCCAAGTTGGTCGACCACATTCATATTTACTATCTTTTCCTCCTTTTCTTGAAATCCAACAGGTGGTCCGGAGTAAGCCTCAATCAAGTTAACCTTTTGTTCAACAATCCGAGGCGCTTCATAGAGGGTGATGTCAACTTTAAGTTCCCTCATATCCTCAATGATGTTATCCTCCTCAGTTACTTCTGCATAGTGATATTGAATCTCACTTTCATCATCCTCTGATGAGGAAGGATCATTATTAAGTTCTGGACTCTCACATCTCAAGTCATAACTGTCCATTTTGAACTCGTTGAAAATCTTGCATTTCATCCACAGGAGTCTGTACAAGACTTTCTGTCTCTTCAGGAAAAGTGAAAGAATCTGAAACCCTGGTTGTACTGTTTTTGGGTGAACTAGAAATATCAATATTTCTTTGATCTCTAGGAAAATTTAACTCACCAGGAAAAACTTCAGATTTGGGTGGTGCCAGATCACAACTGTTTCCGCTCCAAGCACCTGCACTTTGAACTTGTCAGAACTTTTCTCTGTATTTTGCACATGCTGAGTGGATGTCACAGTTAACTGAGTCTCCTTGGGTAGAGCATGACATGTTGGCACTAACTCATGATGTGGAATGGGGTCTCGGAATAGGCATGTTCTGTGTAACATAGGATATCAAAGGACTCGCCGGAATTTGAGGCCCTAATCGTCTTTCAAGAATTAAGGCTTCTTTATAAGCCCCTCGCCAGGGTTGTGATATTAATGTCTCTCTTGAGGAAAATAGAGGTCACTCGAATCCAATGCATTCTTGTAGATTTCTAAGGCCAGATTTGCATTTGGGATGTAATGGCCATCATTCTACCGTAAGCTCTTTGGAACCTCATATTGAAAGACCTCGACAGCTTCTCCCGACTCTCTCTTGATGCTGGAAAATTGTTGGTATAACATATCGGGGTCTATCACTTCCCCAAATTGTGATATAAAAGCTTTCTCTAGATCATCCCAACTAGTAATGGAATTGCTTGGTGAGGTTTAAAAACCACTCATAAGCTCCCTCCTGGAGAGTGAACGGGAACAATCTGCAGGCAACATCTTCATGTCGTATATTCAACAATCTTAAAGCATTTTTAAAAGCTAGCAGTGTGTTCTTCTCAGTTCTTGTCCCATCATGTTTATATCTGGGGAGATATCTTTCTGGATTTCTGGCAAGTCATGGGCTATACCCGGGATATTCAAAGCAGTGGGGCCCAACCAATTTGCCATTATTACTTGGTCGACAGTGATGTTCTGAGTTGTAATTGGATAACTGCCAGTGGAGATAAAATCGTCTTACAACCTGAACTTGAGGTCTTCTCCGGCAATTTTAAATAGTATCGACAACTTTCAAAAACTGCATACTGACAATTTAAAACTGACTGACAATTTAGAAAACTGTACTGACAATTTACAAAATTGTCCGGAGTTCACTGTGGGTCCTTCAAATGTTGTTGTTATGCCCTTACAATACTTGAACTGAGTTCAGGCCCTCCTTCTAGCGCCAATTAGGTTGTTGGTCCGGCTTTCATGCACACCCCGGGAAAGGATGAAGCAAGGAAGCTCCGGAGACACCCACGGGACGGATCCCACTCATCTTTAGGATCTAGTCGGTTATCCAAGGTGCGAGTTATGGTAGTTGGGTCGAATGGCAATTCACTCTTTTCCACTTCTGGAATAGATTTCAATATGGACTCGCTTCTGTTACCTTACAGGGGGTTCTTGAACTTGTTCAATAGTTGCAAAAGTTGTTTATAATCAGATTTAACTTGAATTCTTGATCTAGCTCTCATGGGTCACAGATTTAAATAAAAGACAAACAAAGAAAATAAAAATGGATCATTCACCGAAAACAAAGAGAGGGTAGGGTAGGGAGTAAAGAGAAGTTTATCAAACATCAACTGTAAAACCCTAAACTGTCAATTTTATCTATGCTACTAGCTTCACAACAGAACAAATCAAAGAAGAAAGTGTCCAGTCAGCCTAAGATCACTTTCAACTAAGAGCACAAGGCAGAGTGAAACAGATCTAGCAAAAAATTATAAATCCAAGGGCAATCGGTTAAAACTGGTATCTTTCACTGACACCCTAGCTCACACAGTGAAGACAAAGCAATTAGAACAAACTTAACCTCAAATCTGTAATTTCCCCTAGCAGACAATAGAACAACTGAAGCCTAACAACATATTTAAACTTGATAACTCAGATTTACAAGATATATCTAATAAACTTTAAATGGAACGGATAACAAAAGAAGATACACTTATCACACTTCGCAAAAGATTAGGCTCCTGGCCATGCTATCACATAAAAGCTAAAGCACATCAACTCCAAGTCCAGAAACAAAGGATTTCACAAAATTTGCAAGAAATTGCTTATAAGCCTTTTATTTCTAAGTCTCCGCCTCCCGCGATTACATTTAGAAGAAGTATTTATAGACTCAGGATAGACCCTGATCTTTTCAGAAATATCTTCCTCAAACCCTAAATCTTATCGCACTTAAACCCTAGGACCCGGGTTTTACAATAAAAATCCATTTAAAATCAAAGTCCGGATAGAACTTAACCCTTCGGAAAATCAGTGCAGTCAACTGCCATAAATGGAGAAGATAAAATCTAAAGCCACTTGCATTCATCCGCAACTGCAAATAAATGCCTCCATTAATTCTGCTGGTGAGCCGGATGAGTCACCACTTCTCCATCAATTTGATCTCCGTAAAGCCATCCCTGAGTTGAAATGGTCTTCATGCTATCAATTCTGCAATAAATTTGTCATTGAATGCTCTCACCAGCTTCTTCTCCTCTAGCATGGCGGTCCTTGACTAAATCTGCACTTTAACTTTGCCTTTATGGTCTTTCCCGGTTGTCCCGCAAGTGCCAGATGGAATCCTGCATGAAAGACAAAAAGATTATATTAGCACTTTAATAATCATTAAATCCAAGCTTAAAACATTAAAACAGATTAAAAACCACAAAATAAGCTTGCATGTCGGCTTCTGCTTGTCCCATTCACGCTTTGACACGTGTCGCTACCCCAGGATGCCTTCTGTTTCCCGCTGGAATGCACTTTCTGGTCAACTTTGATGACTTTCTCTCTCCCTCGCGATGACATGTCGCGATTCTCGCGACATGTCACGAAATCGCGACTTCCCGACATCGCGACTTCTTCCCTGTCGGCCGCGAAAATGCGACATGTCACGATTTCGCGACATGTCGCGAAATCGCGCCTCTCGCGCGTACAACTTCCTCAACGGGCGTTTCGCTTTAAGCGTCGGCTTTTTCATTGAGAACATGCGATCGCCGCTTTTTCTTCGACTTAAACATGCAGCGCATCGCTGCATCCTTTAGCCCGCGATTTTGAGACATGCAGCGCTGACTTTTTGCCATTTTTCTTTAATCCTCTTTCTCTCCTCCCATTTTGCGCCTTTCCAAAATGGAAGGTTCCTTCCAAATGGTGTATTTGTTATTTTATTTCACCCACTTTCTCTCTCCTCCGTAATGGGACATGTCACGATTTCGGACATGTCGCAAAATCGCGCCCTTCCGTACGCTTCTTCTCTCTCCAAAAATCGTCGCGATTTGGGAAATGTCGGAAAAATCGCGACCTTTCGCTACTTAGCCGATTTTCATGCATTTTCTCTCTCCTACGCGAAAATGCGACATGTCACGATTTCGCGACATTTTTCATCCCAGATTTCTCTCTCCTCATCCTCCAGCGATTTCGCGACACTTTCCAAAAATGGAAATGTCGCGATATCGCGACACTTCAAAAATGGAAAGTGTCACGATTTCGCTACACTTTAATCCGACTTAGCTGCATTTTGATTTTCCCTGTCGCGATATCGCGACATTTCCGAAAATGGAAGTGTCGCGATATCGCGACACTACCAAAAATGGAAAGTTTGATTTTTCATGAATTTATGCAACTCGTTTTCTGGATTTTCTCGTACCGGTGCAAGATTTGGCTTAAGCATGAATGATTTCTAGCATGTAAAAAGTGAATTCTTGGATAACACAACTAGAATGCAAGAAAAAGCACAACTTTAAAAAGGAGGCAAGCAAATTTGGATTTAAAACCCGAAAATATCAAGAGGGTCCCCGCTGCAAAAATGGAATTTCAGAGTTTTCAAGAGGATGGAATCTCATTTTTCAGTGGGGGTGTGTTGCTTCTCAACAAATGGCGATATCTACGGGTAAAATAGTAGCACTATTTTAGAACCCAAGACTCTGGTTTCAAAACAAAAAGACCATGCATCATGCCTTGCCACAGACATTCTTCACAATAAATTGACTACTAACTGCCAACTGTTAAAATTTCCCAAGGACATACTAGGCTGGATTACTTCAAGGAAGATTTCTGATGTGCAATTTCAAAGGGTATAAAACTTTCTTCAAGGATGACTGAATTGAATGATAAACTTGGATTAATCAACTTTTCTAGATTGTAAAAGGGGAAACCGAGTAGAGCTCTGTTTACTAGTTTAGCCTTTTACAACCTTAGACAGAGTTACCCTTTAGATTTACACGACCCAAATTTACAACTGTAGGGCAGAATCTAATATTGGCTGCCTCTTTTAATTATTCAACTCTTTTTTTCTCTTTTTTCTTCTTTTTTTTTTTTTTTTATATCTCTCCCTCTGAAATATATCAATATCTGAGATGCTTTTAGGGAAATCACAATTTTCTTTTATCATTTGATCAATCTGGAACTGCTTCTACCTAGGCATTGATAGCCTCCGGTGGATACCCAAATAATTGCATGAACCATAGTCCCCTCTCATAACCAACCTTTTCTTGGATTCCCTGGAGTTCCTCCAACTAAACAAAGATAGCAGCTTTTTCTATCATTAAAACAATCATGGCAAGTAAGACACAAGATCCAATCATCTCTCTACCTTTGTCCTGAATAACAAAATAGTTCTACTAGCTCAAGGTAAGCAGACTATCTCAATTAGAATGATGAACAATGATGGGCATTGGATTGCGGATTTATCACCTTGGAATAAACAATTTTCAGCAGGCTGACTTTTCATTGATTGCTCAGGCAGAGGTTAAAGGACAGAAACCTTTAGAAGCCAAAGGACTTTGTACAGACTTCCAAGGACAGCACAGTGCTTTAAAGCAAAATAAATAAAACAACGCATAGATCGCAAATAAAATAAACTAAAACTAAAAAATCGATACAAGTACGTACAAAGGAATAAAACAAAGTAAGGCTATTTAGAAAGGATGAAAATAAAAAACTGTACAGCAAAAAATTAAGCTAAAAGAAAAGCAAAGCAATTAAAATCACGAATCGCAAAGAAAGCTAAACGCAATAACATCGAAATAAACTAAAGAATCGAAATAAATTAAATCGCAATCGTAAAGTACAAGAAAGAAAAAGAACTGCAAGGAAGAAAATATTGTACAGACTAAAATAAAAGCAAGCTAAAATAAAAAGACAAAGAAAGGAAATAAAAAGCACTGACAAAAGAAATAAACTGCACAAGCTAAAACTAAAAAACAATTAAAGAAAACTGAAAAAGCAAATAAATTAAAACTACAGAGCATTAAAATTAAACTGAAACAGATTAAAACTGTACAGACAAAGAAATAAAAACTGCACTGACAAAGAAATAAAACTGAAAAACTTCAAAGCTTATTTACAATGTATACATATGTTACAACTTCCCTTCATACTCAAAAAATGCAGCAGTTGGGAAAGCAGAGAAATGGTGCCTTAAAAAATTTTGACCATGTGCAAGTAATTTAGAAAAATTACCTTTCGTGTCCTCGTTGACGAAATGCACTCCGCACCGTGCTTCAAAAATTTGCTATCTCTGGGAAAGACTTGGGTTTATCGTCTTCCCTGTCCCATTTGAAAACAAATCTGCAACTCCTTCAAATTAAACAAATCATATAATAACAAATCATATGATAACATGTTTATGCTTCTAATTGAAGGGTTTGCAGAGTTCTTTCAAAAGGACTGAATGTAAAAAACCCCCAGGATCAAATACCTTAAAATCTTGACAGACCTAGACCACCACATCTTCAAAATTATGTGACAACTGAAAGAAATCATGTTTTATCTGTATGCCCCGGTTCTTAACAACTTGAACATTTTGTGGTTGCTGCACTGCTTCAATATCTAGGACTTCAATTTTTATCCCTCTAGAAGAATGCTTTACAATTTTCCTTTTCACCCGAGCCTTGCTTAGATTTAACCTCATCAATGTGCAATGTCCAAACATCATGGTTGTGATGGTTTAGAGTCAGTAATCGTTCCCACCTTCTCGCTTGCCAAATTATAAACTCCAATATCTCGCATCAACACGCTTTATAGCCTTTTCTTTGATATTATGTTCGTAAGTTGCGTGCTTATGTTGAGACAAGCTCATCAATTCCAAGTTGGCTGACCACATTCATATTTACTATCTTTTCCTCCTTTTCTTGAAATCCAACAGTGGTCCAGAGTAAGCCTCAATCAAGTTAACCTTTTGTTCAACAATCTGAGGCGCTCATAGAGGGTGATGTCAGCTTTAAGTTCCCTCATATCCTCAATGATGTTATCCTCCTCAGTTACTTCTGCATAGTGATATTGAATCTCACTTTCATCATCCTCTGATGAGGAAGGATCATTATTAAGTTCTGGACTCTCACATCTCAAGTCATAACTCGTCCATTTTGAACCGTTGAAAATCTTGCATTTCATCCACAGGAGTCTGTACAAGACTTTCTGTCCCTTCAAGAAAAGTGAAAGAATCTGAAACCCCGGTTGTACTATTTTTGGGTGAACTAGAAATATCAATATTTCTTTGATCTCTAGGAAAATTTAACTCACCAGAAAAACTTCAGATTTGGGTGGTGCCGTATCACAACCGTTCAGCCTCAAGCACCCGCACTTTGAACTTGTCGTAACTTTTCTCTCGTATTTTGCACATGCCGAGTGGATGTCACAGCTTAACGGAGTCTCCTTGGGTAGAGCATGACATGTTGGCACTAACTCATGATGTGGAATGGGGTCTCGGAATAGGCATGTTCTCGTGTAACATAGGATATCAAAGGACTCGCTCGTAATTTGAGGCCCTAACCGTCTTTTCAAGAATTAAGGCTTCTTTATAACCCCCGCCAGGGTTGTGATATTGATGTCTCTCTTGAGGAAAATAGAGGTCACCGAATCCAATGCATTCTTGTAGATTTCTAAGGCCAGATTTGCATTTGGGATGTAATGGCCAGTCATTCTACCGTAAGCTCTTTGGAACCTCATATTGAAAGACCTGACAGTTTCTCCCGACTCTCTCCTGATGCTGGAAAATTATTGGTATAACACATCGGGGTCTATCACTTCCCCAAATTGTGATATAAAAGATTTCTCTAGATCATCCCACCTAGTAATGGAATTGCCGGTGAGGTTTAAAAACCACTCATAAGCTCCCTCCTGGAGAGTGAACGGGAACAATCTGCAGGCAACATCTTCATGCTGTATATTCAACAATCTTAAAGCATTTTTAAAAGCTAGCAGGTGTTCTTCTGTAGTTCTTGTCCCATCATGTTTGTACCTGGGGAGATATCTTTTCGGACTTCTGGGCAGGTCATGGGCTATACCCGGATATTCAAAGCAGTGGGGCCTAACCAATTTGCCATTATTACTTGGCTGATAGTGATGTTCTGAGTTGTGATTGGATAACTGCAAGTGGAGATAAAACTGTTCCCCGAACTTGAGGTCTTCTCTCGGCAATTTTAAAAATCGCACCGACAACTTACAAAACCGACGATTTAATACGACAATTTACAAAATTGTCCTGAGTTCACTGTGGGTCCTTCAAATGTTGTTGTTATGCCCTTACAATACTTGAACTGAGTTCATGGCCCTCCTTCTAGCGCCAATTAGGTTGTTGGTCCGGCTTTCATGCACACCCCGGGAAAGGATGAAGCAAGGAAGCTCCAGAGACACCCACGGGACGGATCCCACTCATCTTTAGGATCTACCTGGTTATCCAAGGTGCGAGTTACAGAGTTGGGTCGAATGGCAATTCACTCTTTTCCACTTCGGAATAGATTTCAATATGGATCGCTTCCGTTACCTTACAGGGGGTTCTTGAACTTGTTAAGTAGTTGCAAAAGTTGTTGAAATCGTATTTAACTTGAATTCTAGATCTAGCTCTCATGGGTCAACAGATTTAAATAAAAGACAAACAAAGAAAATAAAAATGGATCATTCACCGAAAACAAAGAGAGGGTAGGGTAAGGCGTAAAAGAGAAGCTTATCAAACATCAACTGTAAAACTTAAACCCACCAATTTTATCTATGCTACTAGCTTCACAACAGAACAAATCAAAGAAGAAAGTGTCCAACTACCTAAGATCACTTTCAACTAAGAGCACAAGGCAGAGTGAAACAGATCTAGCAAAAAATTATAAATCCAAGGGCAACTGGTTAAAACCGGTATCTTTCACCGACAACCTTAGCTCACACAAAGGAAGACAGAGCAATTAGAACAAACTTACACCTCAAATCTGTAATTTCCCCTAGCATACAAGAGAACAATCGAAGCCTAACAACGATATTTAAACTTGATAACTCGGATTTACAAAGATATATCTAACAAACTTTAAATGGAACGGATAACAAAAGAAGATACACTTATCACACTCTGCAAAAGATTAGGCTCCCCGGCCATGCTATCACGTAAAAGCTAAAGCACATCAACTCCAAGTCCGTAAACAAAGGATTTCACAAAATTTGCAAGAAATTGCTTATAAGCCTTTTATTTCTAAGTCTCCGCCTCCCGCGATTACATTTAGAATCAGTATTTATAGACTCGTGACAGACTCCGATCTTTTCAAAATATCTTGCTCAAACCCTAAATCTTATCGCACTTAAACCCTAGGACCCGGGTTTTACAATAAAAATCCATTTAAAATCAAAGTCCGGATAGAACTTAACCCTTCGGCAAATCTGTGCAGTTAGCTGCCATAAATGGAGAAGATAAAATCTAAAGCCACTTGCATTCATCCGCAGCCGCAAATAAATGCCTCCATTAATTCTGCCGGTGAGCCGGATGAGTCACCACTTCTCCATCGATCTGATCTCCGTAAAGCCATCCCTCGAGTTGAAATGGTCTTCATGCTATCAAGTCTCGCAATAAATTTGTTATTGAATGCCCTCACCGACATCTTCCTTCTAGCATGGCGGTCCTTGACTAAATCCGCACTTTAACTTTGCCTTTATGGTCTTTCCCGGTTGTCCCGCAAGTGCCAGATGGAATCCTGCATGAAAGACAAAAAGATTATATTAGCACTTTAATAAACATTAAATCCAAGCTTAAAACATTAAAACAGATTAAAAACCACAAAATAAGCTTGCATGTCGGCCTTGCTCTGTCTCATTCACGCTTTGACACGTGTCGCTACCCCAGGATGCCTTCTGGTTCCCGCTGGAATGCACTTTTGGTCAACTTAGGACTTTCTCTCCTACCGCGATCTCGCGACATGTCACGATTTCGCGACATGTCACGAAATCGCGACGTCTCCAGCGCTATGGCAACTTCTCCCTCGTCGGCCGTGAAAATGCGACATGTCACGATTTCGCGACATGTCGCGAAATCGCGCCTCTCTCGGCGGCGTCCGTACATCTTCCTCAAAGTGCAGCGCGTCGCTACCATTTTCACCCTTTGCCTTCGAAACGTGCAGCGCGTCGTCGCAACTTTTTCCTTCTCGATTTTGAAACATGCACGCATCGCCGCAACTTTTTCTCTCGACTTCGAAACATGCAGCGCATCGCTGCAAGCTCCAGCCTGCGATTTTGAGACATGCAGCGAATCGCTGTAACTTTTGGACTTAGCCACTTTTTCATTTATTCTAATGAAAATGCGGACATGTCGCGAATTCGCGACTCGTCCGTATCGATTTCTTCTCTCCTTCGGCAGACAAGATTTTGCGACACTTTCCAAAAATGGAAATGTCGCGATATCGCGACACTTCCAAAAATGGAAAGTGTCGCGATTTCGCTACACAAAATGACTTGGCGGATTTTTGATTCTTCAGCCCACTTTCTCTCTCCTATCGTGAAAATGCGACATGTCACGATTTCGTGACATGTCGCAAAATCGCGCCCTTCCGTACAGTTCATCTTCTCTCTCCAAAAGCTGTCGCGATTTCGCGACATGTCGCGAAATCGCGCCCTTTCTGGCACTTAGCCGATTTTCATGCATTTTCTCTCTCCTACCGCGAAAATGCGACATGTCACGATTTCGCGACATTTTTCTCCCTGACTTTCTCTCTCCTCATCCTGTCGACACTCCAAAAAATCGATTTCGCGACACTTCCAAAAATGGAAATGTCGCGATATCGCGACACTTCCAAAAATGGAAAGTGTCGCGATTTCGCTACACTTTTCCGACTTAGCTGCATTTTTATTTTCCCGTCACGATATCGCGACATTTCCGAAAATGGAAGTGTCGCGATATCGCGACACTACCAAAAATGGAAAGTTTGATTTTTCATGAATTTATGCAACTGTTTTCTGGATTTTTCTGTACCGGTGCAAGATTTTCTTAAGCATGAATGATTTCTAGCATGTAAAAAGTGAATTCTTGGATAACACAAGCTAGAATGCAAGAAAAAGCACAACTTTAAAAAGGAGGCAAGCAAATTTGGATTTAAAACTGAAAATGATCAAGAGGGTCCCTGCTGCAAAAATGGAATTTCATAGTTTTCAAGAGGATGGAATCTCATTTTTCAGTGGGGGTGTGTTGCTTCTCAACA
>JAQPPZ010015012.1:0-20770 GCA_028583015.1 Wollemia nobilis | reverse complement strand
TCCATCAAAGACACTGCACATCGACATTGAGGCATGTTAGAGTTACTATAGTAATTCTATGTTATTCCTTTATTTATGCTAGAATTATGTTGTTAGGTTAGTTGCGCTATTGTTAGCGTACATAATATCTGGTTTATTTTATTTAGACCTAAGCTGTTAATTAGATCCTATGATTACGAGCTAATCTGAGCTCTCCAATGTATTATTTATACGAATTCTGATTAATAGAAATTGTTCGCTTACTCTAACATGGCATCAGAGCCAGAAGCATGAGAAGAGAAAGGAGGCAGCAAATTATTTGCAGAGTTGGGCTGAAGAAAAAAAATAGTGGAAGAGCTGGCTAGAAATTTTTTTTTTGCACATTGTTTGTTGTGCGTTTTTCTATGCAGCACTGTGTCCGTAGTCTGCACTTTCATGCACAAGTGTCTTTTTTTTTTCCTGTGCACAGTGCATTTTTTCTATGCACTCTCACACACAGAGACCTCCCCTCCCACCCACCATAGCCGCATTAAAAAAAAAAAGCAAAAAACATCGTGCACAATTGCGCGACGTTTCACGGCAATTCCCTGAAAAAAAATAATAAAAAAATCATCGTGCATCCGCGTGACGTTGGGAGGACTATCCCCCCCAACACGTCACGTAGACGTGACATTGGGAGGCCCTCCCCATCCCCACCCCAACACGTCATGCAAACGTGACGTTGGAAGCCCCCCCTCCCCCCTACCACATCGTGCATCCGTGCGACGTTGGGATGGCTCCCCTCCCTTTCCTCGAGGTCGCACTGTAGGTGCGACACGTGCGACTGTCATGACAGTCGAGGTCGTGCACTGTAGCAGGTGGTGACAACCACTACTACAGTAGTGGAGGCTATAGGCCACACTCACCGTAGAGGCTACAGGCCACCCCTGCATCCACCTATCACTGCCAGTAGTGGAGGTAGCCACAACCACAGACACAACCACCTGCCATTGCCAGCAGTGGAGGTAGCCATAGCCACAGCCGCGGCCACCTGTCACTGCCAAACAAGGAGAGGAGGAGGCTCGCTCCTCGAGAGCAGTAGGGCTACCGGTACCCTCCTCAAATACGAGGAGGTCCCTGATCCTCTCGGATCAGCCCACTAGTCCACCTGGTGGTGGACTGTGCGATAAGGCTCTGGGAGCTTGCAAGTCACGGGTTCCAATCCCGTCGATCCCCCTTCAACAAAGGTAAAAAAAAAATTTCACATGTTTTTTTTTAATTATTTTTCCTAAAGTTAAACTTTAATTTTTAATTTTAATTTATTTTCTATAGTTTAACCTTTATAAATTAAAATTAATTTTTTTTAATTTGATTTTAATTTCTTTTTAAAGGTTTTTTAAAACTATATAAATTAAAATTAATTTTTTTTTTAACTTTAAGGTTATAAAATAATTTTTTAAAAATCATTTGTGGAGAGTTTTTTTTTTTAAGATACAAAAAAGGGGGGTATTTTTTTTCAAAAATCAAAGGGGGAAAGTGAGTAATTTTTTGAAAAGCAAATTTGGCATTATTGTAAAGGTGCATTTTCGGCTGCGCTCGACACCTAGTGGGTCATTCCTGTGGGCACTTTCTTTTTTGTATGTTGCATATTTGATTTCTTGCACTATAACATTAAAATTTAAAATTAAATTCACTCCCTAAGTCCCCAGAATAATTAAAACCCATCCGTGCAATTTATTGCACTATAGCATTCGGTATTTGTGATACCTCTGGCCAGCACTTACAGGTAAATCTGTCGTGATTGCGCTACTGTATCCACCGCCTAATATAGCTACCAAAATGATGTCTGAGCTTGTTCTCTATAAATCATCGAGGAGAGATAAGTTTGCCATTTTGCATTTTTTTACTCCATCCATTACCCTAATAGTTCTTGTGTTTAGGCGTAAATCCTGACGAGAGTTCTAAAATCCAAAGTGTTTAGGGGAAGTTACACCCCACGCATGCAGATTACAAACTTTCTATGGTAGGTGCCATCAACAAGACTATTCCCTTTCAGAACTGCTTATGTACCACGTATCGTATGATCTCTAAAAATCACCTATAGTTTCCCTCATGTCAGGGCGGGTGATTTTTTTGATCTTTCTAAATACCTATAGTTTCCCTCATGTAAGGGCAGGTATTTAGTATGGTATAACGGCCTAGAAAAAGGTATATCGAAAGGGAGACCAATTGGTGTTATAAGGAACCTTCATCATGTCTGCAAAACTAATGACTGATTCTCATCAGTTATTGAAAGGTCCTAATTTCACACCATGGAAAAATAAGATGAAGGCCATCCTAGCAATGGATGACTTATGGGATGTTGTATCTGGAGCAACAACCAGACCTTCATCTATTGCTGGTGCTACAACTCCATCTACTGCTCAAAGAGACTTTGATAAGCTAGACAACAAAGCAAAAGTGCTCATCTTGCTTGTTGTGTCTGATGAAGTTCAACCCCATATTGCTGACTTAGTAAAGCGGCATGGGATGCCCTTACTACTATATATGAGGGAAAGAATGATTCCACCATTCTATTTCTTCAATCTCAATTACATAGTCTAAGCATGAAGCAGGGGGAGACAGTTGAATTCTTTCTTTGCAGAGTTTCTAAATTGAAAGCAAAGTTGAATTCTTTGGGAGAACCAGTTGAAGACAAGCTCCTTACTTCAGTTGTATTGAGAGCTTTACCTGATTCTTATCGAGTTTTGATCACTTCCCTTCATGTATCACAATGGAAAGTTACTTTTGTAGAATTGGTTAATATGCTTCAAGAGGAAGAGGCATGCCAACTATAGCGAGATGATTCTTCTAACACTGCTCTCTACATCAACAAGAAAGGATAGAACTAGAAGAAGGGTAATTTTTAGAAGGGAGGGAATTCACAAAAGGATTCAAAAGGGAAACAAACTCAACAACCTCAATAGAAAAAGAGATATTGCAAGATCTGTGACAAAGAATGTCATGATATAAATAGATGTTGGCATAAGAATAAGAAATCAAAATAGAAAGGCCAAAACAAACCACAAAAGAACAAATAGCAAGTGAATGTTGCTATTGAAGAATCTGACACGAATTCTGAGAGAGCCCACAAAGTTATCATGACTACCACAGTGTCCAAGAAGACGGATCCTATATGGTATGTTGATTCTGGAGCCAGTAAGCACATGACTGGTGACAAATCATGGTTTGAGTCTTTTGAAGCCAAAGAGGGCAAACTTGTCACTATTGCTGATGATAAAACCTACAAGGTTCAAGGAGAAGGCACTGTTTCAGTCACTCTTCCTGATGGCAAGTGTCAGATTGATAAAGTTCTCTATGTTCCAGGATTGGCAAATAATTTTTTGTCTATCACACAAATTATGGACAAAGATATGGTTGTGAACTTTAGTGTTGAGGGAGGAAAGAAGTGTTGTTCTATTACCAGAAGGGGTAAGAACATTGCAACTGCTTCATATAAGCATGGCTTATTTGCCTTAGATACTATATCTACTCCACATGTTGCCATGATAGTCTCTACAAAGGAGGCAACTTCCCTATGGCACAAGAGATATGGACATTTGAGTTCTAGTTACTTTCTTGAGTTAAGTAAGTATGAGATGGTAAAGGGTCTTCCTTCCCTTTCTACCACTTTACCAGTTTGCTTTGACTGCTTGGCAGCAACATAGAGTGCCTTTTGAAAAGAGCTCTACAAGAGCAAAGAAACCTCTGGAGTTGGTTCATACCGATCTGTGCGGTCCCTTCACTCCCAGTAGTTGTGGGGGTAAGAGGTATTTTTAGTTATTTGTGGATGATTACTCACAAAATATGTGGGTATTATTTCTTCAACTGAAATCTGAAGCATTTGGCTTCTTTCAGCAATTCAAGAAATCTGTTGAGAAGGAGTCAAGGACTTCTATAAAGACTCTCTGCTCAGATCGTGGGGGGGATTTCACCTCTAAAGAATTTTTTGCATTCTTGAAAGAAAATGGGATCACAAGACATTTAACTACTGCTTATACTCCTCAGCAAAATGGAGTTGTTGAAAGGAGGAATCATTCCATCATGGAAATGGTTCGTTGCATGCTCATAGGAGCTAGACATGAGCAACTATATTGGGCAGAAGCTATCACCACAATAGTATATCTATTGAATAGGGCACCCACAAAGGCCCTACAAGGAATGACTCCATAGGAAGCATGGAGTGGTAGGAAACCCTCCATTTCTCATCTACGCATTTTTGGATGTAAATCTTTCATGCACATACCAAAAGATAAAAGGAAGAAGCTAGATGAGAAGACATTGAATTGTATTCTTCTTGGCTATGATGAGCACTCTAAGGGTTATCGTTTGATTGATCCCTTGACCAAGAAGATTCACATTAGTAGAGATGTAGTTTTTGATGAGGCTTTCACATCAGCAAACACATCAGATGTATACCTAGACCTTGTGGAAACTCAGGTTGTTAAATCTCCTTCATCAAAGGTTGGAGGTTCTTCTAGATCTTCTTCAACACCTAAGAAGAAGAATCCAAAGTGGTATACAAATACAATCAAAGACTCTAAGCTATCTACTCCACTAGATTTGACTTTGGATAGGCCTCGTACTTGTAGCATGGCTCGACAGGAGAAAGCTGCAACAAAGAATACTGGGGTTGATGATTGATGAGCACCAAAAATGCTCATATTTTATACATATTTCTTTGATCAATATGTGGTTGTATAATAAGGATTACGTACTTTTATGAATGATTATATAGATATTTGATATAATTATGCGTGTTATCTAATTTGTGTGTTTTTAGTATGTTTTGTGGAATTGTAGTTGATTTAGTTATATTTGGAATGGTTGAGGTCCTTTTGATGGACCTGGCACTTTATTTCATTGGGGGTTAATGTAGAGAACACGAGCGTCTCCCTGTAGTCGAAAAGTGCCAACTAAATATGAGTGCCTCCCTGTAGTCGAAAGGCACCAACTGAATATGAGCACCTCCCTACAGTCAAAAGGCACCAACTGAAGATGAGCACCTCCTTGCAGTCAGAAGGCACCAACTGAATGCGAGCACCTCGCTACAGTCGAAAGGCACCAACTAAAGACGAGCTCCTCCCTGTAGTCGGAAGGTACCAACTGAATGCGAGTGCCTCCCTACAGTCGAAAGGCACCAACTGAATGTGAGTGCCTCCCTACAACTAGAAGGTGCCAACCAAAGACAAGAGCCTCCCCACAATTGAAAGGCACTAACAAAAGGCAAGCTCCTCCCCACAGTCGTAAGGTGCCAATGATTCTTTACCCGTTGACCAGATTTGAACGACGTGGATGGCAGTGGCTAGTGCAGTTCTAGCTTTGCGTCATGCAGAGCTAAATTGGAGATAGCACCAATGTATCAAAATGTCTTACTGATGCCAGGAAAATCATGAACCAAAATGAACATGCCACCATTAGAACAGAATGCCAGATGTTGATTGCATTTACTAGACTGTCTTGATTTAGTCTGGGACAGATCGACTGTTGTAACTACTTCTGTAACAAAAGTTCTACGGGTGTGTTATATAAACACATGCAGATCATTCTGAGAAATATATAGAAATAAAATAAAGATCCATTTAGATGTACAGAGATAAATTGTAGTGTGTTGACGAATATATTAAATTTCCAGAAGTTCTAAGCATGTGTTCGATCGGGAAGAAGCTACTGGAGCCTGGGCCCACTCCAAGCCAGTATTTTTTCCCCATTTCTCTTTTGTTTATTTATTTTAATTAGTTTATTGCTTTCATAAGAACGTTCATTAGTTTGCTAGTTCCAGTATTTGCAGTAGATTTATTTTTAGGAATGTGTACATAATTTATTTCTGTAGATTTAATTATGTTCTTCTTATGTAATTTATTGAGGAGTGCGGGAATGACTGACAACCATTTCAAGAACACCCCCCAAATGTAGGATTAGCATATTCACCTCTAGTGGTATTGTAGTAACCTAATTCTGACTCTTTGCAAGTTTATGAAGCTCCTTGGGTTGATAATTAAATGCACGGGCATGTGACAAAAATAGGAAACCATTCACCTTGTTTGGACTGCAACATTTTGGCACTATTGCTGGGGAAGCATATTAATTAGATTACTTACAATACCTTGAAACCTTCCATATGACCTTGTATGAGTTATTCGAGAAGAAGAGGACCTGATGGTCGCTTTATAAGAACTAATCCATCAGGACCTGAGTCAGCCGAGCATTTTGGATTTGAGTTAGACTCGCCCGACCTACCAACAATCCATTGGAGTGAGGAACCGCACTTTGTGCAAAGTTTCGCCTCATCCCATCAACAACAGGATGAACGAATCATCATAAATCCCCTATTTAATAGGACTCCTCTAGAGGAAGCCCTATTGTGGAAGGCTATGGAGGGTTAGACGATCTCACTAAAAAACCTTAGAACATTGACTCAGAAAGTTTTAAATGATCGAAAGGCCATAAACGCTGCATTAGAAACCACATTTCCCAAAAAAATGGTAGATAATGATGAAGTCTCATCTGGATTTAGTTTCCCAATAGAGGAGGGAGTAGGAGATACCAAAATGAAAAACATATCCCCTGCTCACCTTTCGTCCTTCAGAGGACACCCGACTGAGGACCCTGACCTGTTTTTATTCAAGTTTGATGTTTTGTGCAGGTCTATGGATTACAAATCAAACACGTAAAAGTTGAAATTATTTCCTTCTACATTAGATGATGTAGCTCTGCGATAGTTCATCAGTCTAAGAGACAAACACATCACCACCTGGGACCAGATGAAGAAGCTCTTTCTAGAGCAATATCAAGATTTTAGGAGAGCAAGAGACTCCAGGGAGGAGGTCCTGAGCATGACACAAAGAGAAGATGAGTCTCTCGAGGAGTATTGGGAGAGATTCAACTTTAATCTTCAATGGTCCCCTCACTCGAAGCTATCTGATAAGTCCCTCAAAAGCATCTTCTTGAGGGGACTTACCAATGAGTCAGTGGAGGCTCTCAACATGATCTCTAGAGGTGATGTCTATCAACATGCTATGGATGACATTCAGCAATTATGCCGAAACTACTCGATAATGCAAGGCAAAATCACCGCCAAGACCATGAAGGCGACTGCTTCAGTCACCAAAACAAAAATAGGCAACATGCTAGAGGATTTGAAGAGTGAAATGCTCTCATCTCTAGCACTACAGATGGATATGCTGGTGTTAGAAAAGAAGAAACAAGAAAATGACACAACATTAGCCTATTTTTGCCCAAAATGCAGAGGAAGGCACACAAAGAATGAATGTCCAAAAAATAAGGTCAGAGTATGTGCAGTTTGCAGGATGAATCATAAAACTCGATTGTGCCCACAACTGCCCAATAACCAGGAAATGGCTGAGAGCACGGAGGCCCACTTCATAGGCAATAGGAAGAGTTGGCCACAGCCCCTAGTAAGGAATATACCAACCGGAATGCCATCATATGGGGGAGGGTCATACATGCACCAAGGACCCCCTCAACCACCTAATATGGGGTGGTGGGGACCATCACCCTAGACTAATGCACCCCCAGTAGCATTTTCGAATCAACAGCCATGGATGCCATATCCATATCCTAGGAAGCAATGGAGAGGCCACAATGCGTGGAATCAGACTCCACAAAGTGCAGTGCCTACTCACATCCAACAAAACTTACCAGCATTGCCAGTAGTGAGACCTGCGTAGCTACTAGAACAACCGATAGCAAACCCGAACAATAGAGTAAATTAGTCGACATACAACATAGAAGGTGAGATGTATCATATGTACAATATTCAGCTTAGATCAGGTAGGCAGCTAGGAGTAGAGACACCGCCTCTAGTAGAAGAGGAGGAAGAAATAGTAGAGATACCTCCACTAGTAGACGAGGAGGAAGAAATAGAGGAGACACCTTTGGTAGAAGAAGGAAAAGCACTTGAGAGAGCGAAGGCTCCATTTCCTAGCCGGCTATAGGAACAAATAAAAACAACACAGCCAGAATTTGACATCTTGTCGATCTTGAAGAATCTCACGGTGACAATCCTATTATTTCAAGCAATTCGAGATGTCCCCATTTACACCAAGGCAATTAGAGAAATGTGTCTAAGGAGACCGGGATGAAAAGCTACCTAGACTATCAACGTTGTGGGTAAACTGGCAGATCTAATGATGGGTGGAACATGTCATCCGAAGTATGCAGATCCAGGCAACCTAGTGCTGACCATAAAAATTGGAGGACATTCTCTGTCCAACACATTGGTTGACCTCAGGGCAGCCATCAATGTAATGCCTCAAGAGACCATGCAGAGGCTGCAGCTCACGAACTTGAAGCCAACCACAATAGTGCTGCAGTTAGCCAATCGATCAACCATGTCACCGAAAGGGATGTTGGAAGATGTGATCATAATAGTCAGTGCATGGGAATATCTAATCGATTTTTTAGTTTTGCAAACCAAGACCAGGTTGGGCGGTTACCTGCTCATTTTGGGGAGGCCATGGCTAGCAACATCTGACGCTTACATTAGCTGTCGGGATGGGCTAATGACCATATCCAAATGGGAAAAATGTTAAAATGCTGACCATTTCACCACTAGCTCAATCTATGGACTCAACAGAAGAACCTAGGATTATCGAGCATGGAACTACAGAGTTGTCCATAATCCAGATGGTGATGACCTTGGAGGAGGTGGCAGAATAGGATGAGGATGGTGCTATTGTGGAGTTTCTCCATGGAGAATCGTCCACCCCCACACCTGGATTGCCGTTGACTGGTGCCCAATATCAGCACATTTGACAAATACACATTGGGCCAAGGAGGATATTAAATTTCAATAGCAGGTTGACGCCCACATAGCTAGAAAAATTGGAAGAGCTTATATTAAAACACCAACAAGAATTTGCATGGGACTACGTAGATATGCATGGCATCAACCCAAAAATATGTACCCATCAGATTTATTTAGATGACCAGGAAAATCCTAATCGGTAGCCATAGAGAAGGATGAACCCAAAAATGAAAGACATTGTCAAAGAAGAATTTCACAAACTTCTAGCTGCCGAATTCATATATCTAATTTTTGAAAGTGAATGGGTATCACCATTAGTGGTGGTCCCCAAAAAGAACGAGAAATGGTGGATCTACGTGGACTATCGGGCATTGAACAAGGCAACTAAGAAAGACCACTTCCCGCTTCCATTCATCGATCAGGTATTGGACACACTCTCAGGAAGAAAATACTTCTCCTTTTTGGATGGTTTTAGTGGTTACAACCGGATCCAGATAGGGGAAGAAGATCAAGATAAAACAACGTTCACCTGTCCATTGGGAATGTTTGCCTATAAGGTATTGCCTTTTGGACTGTGCAACACATCGACCACATTTCAAAGGGCGGTGCTTAGCATATTATCTGATATGATAGGATACGGGGTGGAAGTATACATGGATGACTTCACCGCATATGGAGAAACCTTCGAGGAGGCAATGACAAATTTGGAAAGAGTACTCGATAGGAGCAAGGATAATCATTTGTCCCTAAGTAATGAAAAATGTTTTATGATGATGTAGGAAGGCATCGTGTTGGGACACCACCTCTCTATGGAAGGAATAAAAGTAGACAAGAGGAAGATCAAGGTCATCAGAGACCTACCTAGCCCTAGAACGCAGGAGGAGGTAAGAAGTTTCCTTGGATCAACTAGGTACTACCGACGATTTATCACCGAATTTAGTAAGATTGCCAAACCACTACACACCCTACTTTCTAAGGATGTAGAGTTCAATTGGATGGGAGATTGCGAAGAAGCATTCCAATTGCTAAAAGAAAAATTGATATCTGCATCGATCTT
Source organism: Wollemia nobilis (assembly GCA_028583015.1). Classification (NCBI taxonomy): domain Eukaryota; kingdom Viridiplantae; phylum Streptophyta; class Pinopsida; order Araucariales; family Araucariaceae; genus Wollemia; species Wollemia nobilis. Next base: position 10,946 of record JAQPPZ010015012.1, on the reverse strand, counting down.
GATAGGACCGAATTAGGCCATACCGTTCCATATTTACTGCGATGCATCTAATGGTGCGATCGGAGCAATCCTCGGGCAGAAAGATGACGAAGAATTTTATGCCATCTATTATGTCAATAAAAACTTGGCGAGAGCAGAGCTCAACTATACAATGACAGAAAAAGAATTCCTCATAGTTGTCCATGCAATAAACAAATTCTACCATTATATAATGGGATACAAGGTCTTCATCCATACAGACCACGTGGTTATTAGGTATCTGATGAGCAAGCCGGCCATTGGTGGCAGAATTATCAGATGGTTGTTGCTATTGCAGGAATTTGACATCACTATAGTTGATAAATCGGGCAAGGACAACATTGTGGTGGATTTTTTGTCTAGATTGATACCAGTAGATCATCAAGTAGTGGAAGATCAGTTTTTAGATGAACATTTGTTTGCTATTAGTGAACAAACTTTGTGGTATGTAGACATAGCCAATTACTTGGCCACCGAAAGGACCTCACCTGCTCTCTCCTACCGAGAAAAGCAGGTGGTCATAGAGAAGAGTGCATCATTCCTTTGGATGGATGGTCTCCTATTTAAAATAGTATGGGACCAAATTATAAGAAGATGCATAGCATAACAAGAGTTTTCAGAAGTGCTCAAGGCATGTCATGATGAGCCATGTGGAGGACACTTTGCAGGGAAATGAACTGCCTACAAAATCCTACAGGCTAGGTATTTTTGGCCCACTCTGTTCAAGGACGCGACAGCGTATACCAGCAAGTGTGACAAGTGCTAGAGGATGGGTAGACCAACCCATCGAGATGAAATGCCCCTGCAGCCCCAGGTACACTTGGAACATTTTGATAAATGGGGTATGGACTTCGTGGGACCATTTAATCCACCTTCAATGGGAAGGAGGTTTATTAAGGGACTCAAAGGAAAGAACAGTCACCGATTTCTTATTTTCCCATTTTTTCACACAATTTGGGGTTCCTTGGGAGATAACAATAGACCAAGGGCCCCAATTCACCTCTAAATTGATTGAGGAGCTGATGGAGTAGTATAGAGTTTGGCACAATAAAACCATGCCCTACCATCCGCAGGCGAACGTGCAAGTAGAAGTGACAAATAGGGAGATAGAAAACATCCTGACCAAAATCGTGCAGCAACACAAGAAATATTGGGCCACACGGTTGCCGGAGGCAGTTTGGGCATACAACACCACGTGGAAATCCACCATAGGATGCACACCTTTCCAATTGGTCTATGGGAAAATGTGATGATGCCCATCGAGTTCGAAATCAAAACTCTGAGGACGGCTTCAGAATTAAATTTGAGCTTGGACGAAGCTCAAAAATAGAGGATTCGCTAGCTAGATCAGCTGGACAAAATCTGAATGGATGCTTTGCAGAGGACAGAGATTATACAGAAGTAGAGAAATAAGTGGCATGATAACCACATCAAGTTGAACAAGTTCCAGGTAGGGGAATGGGTATTGTTGTACGATTATTGGTTTCAATAATGGAAGGGCAAACTTATGTAGAGGTGGATGGGGCCGTATGAGGTTGCAGAGCTCATTAGAAATGGGGTGGTGTGTGTTAAGACAATTGACGGTAGCAACACCATGTTCACAGTCAATGGCCATCGACTACGCCCCTATAATACGTCCAAAACATTACAGGTGGAATCCAGAGTAGGCGTGGGGGAGACCCCATCTTGCTAGATCTAGACCAAACTCTCATAGGTGAAATGGTGGGCATGAAAGTGCTCACCCAAATTTTTTTAGTTAATATAGTTTTTTTTTTGTAATGTGTGTTTTTGTAGGGACGACGCCCACATGCAAGCTACAGGCATCCTAATCTAGGTCCTAACAGGCACAAAACGCATCTAACTACATTTATTTTCCTTTTTTTTTGGTTTCTTTTTACAGGTGGAGGACCTGACAACACGAGGGATAGGTATCTGGGAAACCAGGCCTAATTCGGCTCAGTATTTTGACACTAGCTCATAGGTAGAATTTGGGCAGCATGAAAAACTAGGAAGGCTTGATCACCCTTTTTCCAGTCAAATCACCATCCAAAAGAAGGCACCTTACTACATCTAGAAGAAGGCACCAAGTCCAGAAGAAGGTGCCTTACTACATCCAGAAGAAGGCGCCAAGTCTAGAAGAAGGCGCCTTACTACACCCAAAAGGCGCCCATCTAGAAGAAGGCACCTTACTGCATCCAGAAGAAGGTGCCAAGTCCAGAAGAAGGTGCCTTACTGCATCCAGAAGAAGGCACCAAGTCCAGAAGAAGGTGCCTTACTGCATCCAGAAGAAGGTGCCAAGTCCACAAGAAGGCGCCTTACTGCACCCAAAAGGCGCCCATCTAGAAGAAGGCACCTTACTACATCCGAAAGGTGCCAAATCGAAAGACAGTGCCTTCCATCCATTCAGAAGTTCTATTAAATATATATATATATATATGTAGGCGCCTTCCATGGTAGGAAGACACCAAGTCTTAAAAAAAAAAAAAAGCCAGTCGAATATGCCTTCCAACATCAAGAAGGTGCATTCATCCAGTCGAGACGCCTTCCAACATCAAGAAGGCACATTCATCCAGCCGAGACGCCTTCCAACATCAAGAAGGCGCATTCATCCAGCCGAATACGCCTTCCAACATCAGGAAGGCACATTCATCAAGATGAACGCCTTCCAACATCGGGAAGGCATGAACCAGAAGGAGGCGCCTCCCACATTGGGAAGACGCATGCAAGCAAAAGCGCATCCCACCAATCAGAGGCACCTCATAGCACCGAAAGGTGCATTCATTCAAATAAGAGCATCGACAATGTCGGAAAGGTGCTACAAGGACACCATCCACATGGGAAAGGTACCAAAGAATGCCTCCCACATGCAACATTTACATCTATCGGATGCCTCAAGCGGAACAAAGCATCGCACGAATAAGCGACATCAAAGGACCATACCCCTCCCTCGTTTCACAAGTCAGCAAATCAGTGGCTACCATGATGACTAGAATGATGAATCAGGTACGTGCATACTAAATCAAATTGTTTATATAATTATTTATAAATACGCAGTACCGAAAAAGATACCGCCATCATAGAGATCGTATCCCCCCATAGCCAAAATCATGTGCCAATGATAGGGCGTCTTCCATAATTGCTAGGGTTAGGCATATTTTCTATAATAAGGTGCCTTCCTGAAGAAGGAAGGACAAAAAAAATAGATAGCAGCAGAAGGCGCCATGGGAGGAAGGTCCAAGAACCATGTGATCAAGAAGAATGAACCCAGTGATACTGATGGGATCAAAGGGGCAGTGAAGACCCAATTTGAAGCCGAGGGGTGGCTGGAATACTACACCCTAGTCAGTCAGGGCTAGGACATGGAGGTAACTAGAGAATTTGCTACCTCTTTGAGGGGCGATGCGGCCCAAGTACGAGGGGTGGAAATTCCAGTCACCCCTGAGTTCATCTCATAGGTGACTGGATTGCCTCTCACGGGGGAATGTACATACAAGGGTGGAGTGTTAAAACTATACACCGAAATACTATTGTCGGGACAAAATGTGTAGATAGACAGGGAGGGGTTACTCAAAAATAGTCTCCCCATGAATATACGAAAGATGTTCGAGTAGATTGCTTGATTCTTCACATGCACAGGGAAGTATACCCATCTGCACATTAATCATGTGCACTTCCTCAATCACCTAGTGCATGGGAGGAAATTAAATATACCTTTCTACTTGGTGAATGCTCTGAAATATGAAGCAACTCGGTACCATAATGGGGCACCATTCACCTTAGCCCACCATGGGTTGATATCAACATTGGTCTACCACGTAGAAGCACAAGAACAGAACCACGACACAGAGGGAGATGGTGGCCAAATAGAGCAACACAATGCGGTTGCCGAATTAGGGCAAGATGAAGCATCCCTTGTAGAGGAGATAACAAACATCGAGCAATTGGCATTGCCCTATTTTCTAGGAGGAACAAAGCAGTCACTGGTGCCCAAAGACATAGAGGACAGAGGGCATTCCCCAGTGCCCGAGTATGAGGAGGAAGGAGCGCCACTCACTGGTGGTGAGAACGAACCAATCCCTAGGAGGAAATGTCTGAGGTTATTCCTCTCGATAGTGGAAGGATAGAGTGACCCAAAGATAGATGTTGCTACCCAAACCCTCCGAGAATTAATGAACCAAAGCCCATGAAATGAAGGAACTTTCGGGAGTAATGACTAGATCGATGCGGCCTTGGAGGAGGTGCTCGAATGGCAAACCGATTGTTGGATGGTACATCAAATTCTAGAATATTTCTAGAACTAGCATAAAAGGGAATTGGAGGAAAGGGATAGATGAATCACTTAGCTCGAGCAGCTGGTCTGGCAGTTGCAAGAGGAAAATCAAATACTTCAGGACAAAGGAACAACAAGACAGGAGGCATCGACTCAGACTAATTGGGTAGAAGAAGTACCGACGAACTCTCCCACATCCGTCAAACGAGTATTCTCTTTGGGGGATATTTGATCAGACGCCCAACAGAGCAGCCTAGCGGTAGGGGAGGATTCTTCTATTTTTAGGGGTGAAAAGGAAAGAAGTCCTATGATGCCCCCTGTCATTGTCCTGAGTGACACAAAGCAGGACGAAGGTCTCCAGCAACAGATAAGACCAAAGGATAAGGAGGACCTCCCTAGGCCTAAATAAGGAGAAGAGCCTAAGGGGTCAACACCAGGTAGACAGGAGAATGAAGGATCACCCCCAGAGATATCAACACAGCCGATCCTTCGGAGTAAAGAGAAGTCCCCAAAGGACAAAGAAGAGACCCCGGTCCGAGCTGCCATATTTTCTGTAGAGGCCAAGGCAAAGAGGCCTAGGATGGCTCGACAGAAGGTGAAAGTGACCTTCATCGAGTCATAGGAGGATGAATGGGACATGCAGCTATTCACCGAAAGGCAAAAATATTTTGAGTAGTTGTGCAACGAAATGAAAGCATCCAAGGAGGCCAGGAAGGCATCCTTGAGGGTAAAAGGATATTTTGGCATCTACATCAATCTGATAGAAGACATCCAATTTTGGGACATCTTGGAATGGTGGGGAGTATATGGCCCACGATTGGAGGTTGCTGCAATTGCAAAGAAGAATGCAGGGCTTACCCCTAAAGCGGTCGGATTATACAAGGCCCAAGTAGTGCCTTCCAGAGGGGATAACTCGGATATCCCTCTGGCAGTGGTCAGACCTCCATACGCTAACCTCTGGAAAGCTTCCAAAGCTGCATTTCAATCGGCAAGAACAACGCTGGCTAGACCACCACCAGTAGCGGCCAGAACAATAAGAGGATAATTGACAGCCGCAGTTTCCCACAGGCAAAGGCGAACCACACCTTCAAATGTTGGCATGAAAAGACAGACTTGGGTCGTAGGGGCAGCAGAATCCTCCAAGAGATGGTGACGATGAAAAGTCAGAGGGCTACCTGCAGCTTGGATGCCATGAGGGCGTGGCATATGTTAGGCATGGGGGGATGATGAGCACCAAAAATGCTCATATTTTGTACATATTTCTTTGATCAATATGCGGTTGTATAATAAGGATTGCATACTTTTATGAATGATTATATAGATATTTGATATAATTATGCATGTTATCTAATTTGTGTGTTTTTAGTATGTTTTGTGGAATTACAGTTGATTTAGTTAGATTTGGAACGGTCGAGGTCCTTTTGATGGACCTGACACTTTATTTCATCGGGGGTTAATGTAGAGAACACAAGTGCCTCCCTGCAGTCAAAAGGTGCCAACTAAATATGAGTGCCTCCCTATACTTGAAAGGCACCAACTGAATACAAGTGCTTCCCTACAGTTGGAAGGTGCCAACTAAAGATGAGCGCCTCCCTACAGTGGAAGGGCACCAACTGAATGCGAGCACCTCCTTGTAGTTGAAATGTGCCAACTGAATATGAGCACCTCCCTACAGTCAGAAGGCACCAACTAAATGTGAGCGCCTCCTTACAGTTGGAAGGTGCCAACTGAATGTGAGCACCTCCCTACAACCAGAAGGCACAAACCAAAGACAAGCACCTCCCCACAGTCGAAATGCACTAACAAAATGCAAGCACCTCCCCACAATCAAAAGGCACCACTGATTCTTTGCCCGTTGACCAGATTTGAACGATGTGGATGGCAGCAATTGGTCCAGTTCTAGCTCTGCATCATGTAGAGCTAAATTGGAGATAGCACCAATGTATCAAAATTTCTTACTGATGCCAGGCAAAGCACAAACCAAAATGAACACGTCGCCATTAGAACAGAACACCAGATGTCAATTGCATTTACCAGACTGTCTTGATTTAGTTTGGGACAGATCGACTGTTGTAACTACTTCTGTAACATAATTTCTGTGGGTGTGTTATATAAACACATGCATATCATTCTGAGAAATATATAGAAATAAAATAAACATTCATTTAGATGTACAAAGATAAATTGTAGTGTGTTGACGAATATATTAAAGTTCCAGAAGTTCTAAGCATGTGTTTGATCGAGAAGAAGCTGTTGGAGCCTGGGCCCACTCCAAGCCAGTATTTCTTCCCCATTTCCTTTTTGTTTATTTATTTTAATTAGTTTATTGCTTTCATAAGAATGTTCATTAGTTTGCTAGTTCTAGTATTTGCAGTAGATTTATTTTCAAGAATGTGTACATAATTTATTTCTGTAGATTTAATTATGTTCTTCTTATGTAATTTATTGAGGAGTGCGGGAATGATTGACAACCATTTCAAGAACACCCCCCAAACGTAGGATTAGCAGATTCACCTCCAGTGGTATTGTAGTAACCTAATTCTGACTCTTCGCAAGTTTACGAAGCTCCTTAGGTTGATAATTAAATGCACGAGCATGTGACAAAAATAGGAAACCATTCACCTTATTTGGCCCGCAACAATGATCTATGTCAATAGTTTGAAGAACTTTCTGTAGATCCAGTGAGAGATACAGAAGATATGGATATTGATAGTGATAAGGTGTTTATGTCTTCCATAGACGATCTTGAACCTGCATCAGTACAAGTTGCTCTCGGTGAGCCTTAATGGAAGGCTATTATGGATGCAGAGTATAAGTCTTTGATGAAAAACAAAACTTGGAAGCTTGTCGATCTGCCACACGAAAAGAAGCCCATTGGCTACAAATGGGTGTATAAAGTCAAGTACAAAGCAGATGGGACAATTGATAAGCATAAGGCTCGTCTTGTTGCAAAGGGCTATGCTCAAAAGGAAGGCATTGACTATGAGGAAACTTTTGCACCTACTGCTCGGATGACAACAATTCGAGTTATTTGTGCTATGGTAGCACAGTTTGGGTGGAAAGTTCATCATATGGATGTCAAAAGTGCCTTTCTAAATGGTGATCTCCAAGAAGAAGTCTATATGACTCAACCAAAAATATTTGCAGTGGAATGCCAATAGCAAAAAGTTTACAAATTGGTCAAATCCTTATATGGCCTGAAACAAGCTCCTCGAGCTTGGTATATAAAAATGGACAATCACCTCTTGTAGCATGGTTTTAAGAGATGTCCGTCAGATGCAAACCTCTATTTTAAGAAACAGGGTTCTGAGATAGTGTTGCTTGTACTCTATGTTGATGATATACTCATTACAGGGAGTTCAGAAACTATGATCTCTACTGTCAAAAGAGACTTGTGTCAATATTTTGAGATGTTAGATCTTGGACTTCTCCATTACTGTCTTGGTCTGGAATTCAGCTAGAAGGAGCACTCCATCAAAGTGTCTCAGAAAAAATATGCCAAGACATTGTTGGAAAAATATCGCATGACTGATTGCAAGCCAATGGCAACTCCGATGGAGACTGGACTTTAGTTATTATGATATGATGATTCACCTCAGGTAGATGGTACTCTCTATCGACAGTTGATTAGGAGTATCATATATCTGACCAATACTAGGCCAGATCTCGTATTTGCTGTCAACTATCTTTCAAGGTTCATGCAGGAGCCTAAGACCACTCATTGGAAAGCAGCAAAATGTGTTCTTCACTATGTCCATGGCATAATGGAATATGGCCTAGAATACAAGAGGAACAATAAATTCTTCTTGCAAGGATACACGGACTCCGACTATGTCGGATCATTTGATGATCGCAAGTCAACTTCAAGATATATTTTTCATCTAGGATCCGGTCCTGTCTCTTGGCATAGCAAGAAGCAATAGGTGGTTGCTATTTCATCAACAGAGGTAGAGTATCGTGCCGCACGTGAAGCTGTGTGCGAAGTGATATGGTTGCGTCGCATTCTGACAAGTATGGGTCATCCATCCAAATCTCCAATACACTTGTTTTATGACAATCAGGGTGTTCTAAACCTAGTCAAGAATCCAGTCCATCATGAAAGAACAAAGCACATTGACACACAATGTCATTTCTTTTGATATGAAGTTCTGAAGCACCGAATTTAGCTTCAGCACATTCCCACCGATGCTCAAGTTGCAGACATTTTCACTAAGGCACTTGCACGTGTCAAATTTGAATTGTTTCGCAACTCTCTTTGTATTGCAAAATGATGTAATCAGGGGGGATGTTAGTACAACTAGTAGTTCTTATATTACATAAATAATGTAATAAGGGGGGATGTTAGAGTTACTATAGTAATTCTATGTTATTCTTTTATTTATGTTAGAATTATGTTGTTAGGTTAGTTGCGCTATTGTTAGCATACATAATATTTGTTTTATTTTATTTAGACCTAAGCTGTTAATTAGATCCTATGATTATGAGCTAATATGAGCTCTCCAATGTATTATTTATACTGATTCTAATTACTAGAAATTTTTCACTTACTCTAACAAGGCAATTAACTTTGACCAAGGATATTGTCCCCCATCTCCATTAGAGTTTTGGCCTTGCAAGGAAATGTTAAAACCATTTCATTTTTCTCCAAGAACTAATCAAAATATTTTTTAAGTTGAGGTTAAGAAAGAGTTTCCAATTGATTAAGCAAATCCATTTTATGACATTCACTTGATCCCTATTTCACATTAGTTGGAAGATGGATCAAACTTTTCAATTGAGCCAACAGTTGATAGGGATATCGGTACAGAGCCTGATAATCCCCATAATATAAAATTAGGGGAAGGTATATCCCTTGATGAACAAGCTTATTATATAAATTTATGAAGAGAAAATATAGAATATTTTGCTTGGTCTTATAAGGATATGGTAGGACTAGATCCTAATTTGGTCATGCATAATATTACATTGGACCCAAGTGTCAAACCAGTTAAGCAAAAGTTGCGTAATATTTATCCAATAGTTGCCTTGATGGTCAAATATGAATTACAAAAACTATTGGACACTGAATTTATTATATAAATAGATTATCCATCATGGATTTCCAACATGGTCCCTGTCAAGAAACTCGATGGGAGGATTTGTATTTGCACTGATTTTAGAGATCTCAACAAAGTGGGTCCTAAGGATGAGTTTCCCTTACCAAACACTGATGCGTTAGTAGACGCTATAACAGGATACAAAATGTTATCCCTTATGGATGGATTCTCTGGATACAATAAAATTTGTATAAATCTAGAGTACCATATAAAAATGGTGCTCACAACACCTTGGGGGACATTTTGTTACAAAGTCATGCCTTTTGGCCTCAAAAATGTTGGTGCCACCTGCCAACGAGCCATGACATATATATTCCATGACTACATTCTTATAATTTTGGAATATTACATGGATGACTTACTGGCCAAATATCCATTACACCATGAGCATATCAATGTATTACAAAAGGTTTTAGATTGCCTCATTGACCATAATGTTAGGCTAAACCCCAAGAAGTGTGTATTTGGTGTCACATCTAGAAAACTCTTGGGATTCATAGTCTTTAAGCAAGGCATAGAAGTATACTGAAATAAGGTCAATACAATTCTAGAAATGCCTCCCCCACAACTATTAAGAAGCTACATAGCTTGTAAGGAAAGGTCACATTCATTGATCATTTCATAGCATAGTTATTGGATAAGTGTCAAACCATGAACAAGTTGCTACATAAGGGGGTCTCATTTCATTGGGACCAAGAATATCAAGATGCCTTTGATGAGATTAACCAATATCCAGATTTTCCACTAGTATTGGTTTCTTCATGAATAAGAGTGTCATTCTATATTTACATCATAGCTACTGAGCTTTCATTGGGCACCATGTTGACCCAAAAGAATGAATTACATAAAGAAGAGTCTACATATTATATTAGTTGCACCCTAGTTATCTATGAGGTAAAATATACATACATTGAGAATCTATGATTAGTAGTGGTATTTGAAACTAAAAAGCTATACCATTACATGCTCAATAATACCATGTATGTAGTATCTAAAGAAAATCCATTGTGTTACATGATGAGTCGAACTTATTATAGTAGTCGCACGATGAAATGTATAATGTTGTTGACAAACTTTGACCTAGAGTTCATTGGAGAGAAATCAATCGAAGGATAGGTCATAGCCAATCAAATAGTTGAGGCTCCTCTTTAGGATGACCAACCTCTCACTATAGAGATTTTTATTATGGATTTTTTCATGTCTCAGAATCATCTAATTTTGAAGAGCATGAGTCATAGGATGACATAACTCTATTTTTTGATGGTTCTATGTGTGAGCAAGGGGTGGTGCAGGAATCATATTTTTAACACCACAAGGGGCTTTAATAAACGTTTCATTTAAACTTGATTTCTCATGCACCAATAACAATACTGAGTATGAAGCCCTTCTCATAGGCCTTCAAACAATAATCACAATGAAAATTACAAAGCTAAATATTTTCTATGATTCCTATTGTGGCTGATCCACAACACACCCCAAAATTGGGGACCCACCTTTTTTGCATGTTTTCAAAGAAGACCACAGTGACCCAGATGCTAAAAAATCAAGGGAAAAAGCAAATT
>JAQPPZ010015011.1:0-22014 GCA_028583015.1 Wollemia nobilis | reverse complement strand
TACAAGTGCTATTTGTATAGCGATTTGTCATCTACCTTCCACTTGTATTGTAGGATGTCCTATATTTTCTTCTATTACTTTTCCATTGTTATCACTCATTCCACCTTGTCCAATTTGGATGGCCTAATTATGCACCACTTTTCCTCCTTAACTATCTTCATCATTGCCTTCTTCATGATGGTCTCTTAAAATTAGATGTGTTTATTTATTTATTTTCTCCTTTTTGGTGATATTCCATGACTTGGTACTGTGCACTAATCACTCTTGATTGTCCATAGCCCATTTGGAATCTCCTATTTGGAAAATAACCAAGAGGTTTTCTTGATGAGTCAACTTGATGGTTGTGTGATACTTGTTTGTTTTTTAAGTGGTCAAAGGGTGGTACTAACGAGCCAATTTTTTGACTACATAACCTAGGGTTGGTCGAAGTAAAAAACCTTCCCCTTAAACTACTGGGAAAGGGGCCAACCAATCTCCTCCCTTGGCTATATAAACTTAGCCTAGAAAACGTAATAGTGCTCCTAGAATACCCAAGTTACCTACTACATGCTTGTAGCACAGAGGTGGAGTATTCCTGGTGGGGAGGTATTTTCTAGAGCTAAGAATGATCAATAAACTCAACCCAACTCACTTGTCAAATCGTACGGTCGCATGTCCACTCAACTACCCTTGTACGAACTTGTAATCTCCTTGTACGGTCCTCAATGCCTACACTGTACGATCCCAAATCATACAGTGTCAATATGGTATGATATTGTACTCAAAAAAACTGATAGATTCAGTTTTGGAGGTTGTCGTACATAGTTTTGTAATCGATCAAGTCGATTTCCCAAAACTGCCAAATCGGGTAAATTTCTATCGATCGCCTATTTTACCAAATCGGGTAACAATGCTTTGTACGATTTGTAAGGAAAATGATGTACGATATGTATGAAATATTGGCACAACATGATGCTAATCCAGATGTTCCACTACCCAATCTCTCTATGGGATGTTTTGTAAGGGTTTGGTAGGCCAATCAATACAATCTTTGTCATAGGCAAAACATCTTAACCAGGCAGGTGAGAGATCCCATGTGCCTGATTACATCCAAAAATCATACAAGGTTCTTTAATACATCTTCCTCAATGCCCTCATCCTCCTAGATCATTCTCCATAGTGCACCAGTATCAATTGCTATCTCCAGGTTGCAACAATGCATAAAACTAACCTATAACAGTAAGATAGAAAACACAATCACATAACATTCATCCACCATGCACTGTTCATCATTACCAGGATCATACACAGTATTCCACAAATGTCATTATGCTCATTAATGTCTATGGATTCGATTACAATGTGGAAAAATATATCAATGTAATTGCAATAACTCAGAAACAACTACAAGTGCTAACTCTTACTCTAGCAACCAGTAACCAGACCTATAATTTTGAAAATGGGGCCTTATATAACATTGCCCAGGCCGTTCCAAAGTGGTTCCTGAGACAATTAGTTATTTACAACTACCCATATACAACTGAATACATTAATTTGGCTTTTTCCTAAGTTTAACACCTTAGTTAGCAAATCTATGCGCCATTTCACTCTGAAATTACATTTCCCTTGCATTTGGATGAATTTTGGTGCGCCCTGTATGATTTTCCACTGCCCTGTATGATTTGCTCCTCCAGTTGTATGATCTTGCTCTTTATTGTATGGTTTGCTCCTGCTTGTACGATTTGCAAAACTTGAGGTCACTTATGTCAAAACTATCAAAATTGAGCAAATCCTTGTAATCACTTCTTCTTCCTTTGGGAGGTGGATTTGCTACCTACATCTGCCCTCCCCTTTACTTTGGTCGGTGTCCTCACCGACTCATTCTACTTCTTCCACCATTCTTCATATTCTGCTACTACAGCCGTTAAGTCCTTAACCTGTGACTTATACATTTCACGTTCATTCTTTAGCTTGGTTGCATAGCTCCCCATTTCGATGGCTTTTGCTCCATGAAAGTTAGCCTTTTCTTCAGCAACTTTCAGGAACTCCATCATCTTCTTCTTCCCACTTGGAGGCACTCTTTTTCAACTTCTCCTTCCAATGAGCTTCTACTCGAGCAACCACCTAAAGTTCTTCATTCTTCTCTATAATGGTCTCCAGGTGGTGTTTGATATCTACCTCTAAAGCTCAAACATGGTCATCTTTAATCTTCATCTGAGCTTGCTTTTCTAGGACCATCTCATTCAAATTTTTGTTGTCCTTTGTCAGCTCCTCTATCTTCTTGGCCTGGTTAGTCATTTTCTCATTCTTTTCGGCCAACTGAGTTATCATCTGCTCATATTTTGCTTTGAGTTGTGCCTCCAACTCCTTAATTTTATCCTCTATCATCTGTGAGATCTATCACTTTTCCTCTTCAAGTATGCTAATTCTAGCTTCAGACTCAGATCTGAGGCCTGACAGATCCTCCTCCAACTTCTTTATTTTCTCTTCCACCATAGTTCTGCTCTTTTGTAGTTCCTCTTCCATTACGACCAATTCCTTTTGAGTGGTTATAGTTTCCTCCTTCTGCTCTTCCTTGAGCTGATGGATTTGTTCTAATCCAATGCTCAACCACTCTATCTAGTGAGTTAGGAAGTTCAACTTCCTTAGGGTGATGGCCACTCCAGTAGCAACCCTCTTATACTCCAACTCTATCGTATTTGTAGGATAGGTCGGATGGCTGATTCTATCCAAGTACATCCTTGGATATTTCCTGTAGTTTGTGACCACCCCTTTTGGCAAGTCCTCCCTTCCCAACATTGTTGTTACCTCTTCCCTGGGTAACCTCCATGGATGTTGTGCATGGATGTCTGCTATCTTCCTTGTATGCTCCACACTACTCACCCATTCTATAATCTTCTCTAGTTTGAGAGACACTTGCTCCTCCCACAACTTTAGTTCTCCCACATGGCCAATGCAAAATTCCAATTTGGCACTATTAATCACATGGCCTAACTAAGAAAAGAAGTGTTCCACCTTATCCTCTACTCCACGTGCCTCCTCTTCAGTTGTAATTCTTCGAAACCATAGAATTTCTAGAAGATAACTGGATTGCATTCCTCGTAGTTCTTCTTCTGTAGGAGTTCTAACATCTTCCTCCTCCATAAGGTGGCTAGAGCTTCCTCCCGAGCTCCTGTAGTGCTCTCACTATGTCTATTTTCTCTCGAGGTGGAGATTGTTTTACTATTTTCTCCTCCTCACTATCCATGATATTCACAATCTCCTCCTGATATTGTTGCTGCTCAACTTGTTCTTGAGCTTTTTCTATTTCAACTGTGCCCACTTGTTGCTCTTCAATGTTTTCCTAGGCTACTTCTTGCTCATTACTGCCCACATTTTGTTCCTCTATCACTTCTTCTTCTTGGATTTGTTGCATATACTTGTTGAGCAACAAATTCTTCTTTTTCTTGTGATTTCTTCGTATTCTTGGTGCATCTTTCTTACTTGAGCTTCCTATTACAAACTTGTAATGAGGCTTTTTCTTGGGCTCTTCCTCTATGGTTTTTATTCCTATTACCGCTTCGTCCTGGGTAGTGGCTATTCCATATTGCCCTACCTCAATTCCCTTAAATAAATTAGAGGCATCCATCTTCTCAAACTATGAAAATATTTTTGGAGATTTCATTATTCTCTCCACCTCTGTCTAATACAACTCTTCCAGTTTTATCGCTTCTGAGTCTGACTATTCCTTCTCTTGTACTTCTAGAACTGGTTTGCTCACCATTATTTCTTGCTACCTTCTCATCATTATTTGTATGGGACTTCTCTCCCTTTCTTGAGTGAGAGGCTGCTCCTGCTGCCTTTGTGTTGGTACTTGTTGTTCTAGCTCTGGCTCCAACCATCTAGAACGTTTCCTCTGATGGTGTACATCGACATCCTCCTCCGGGGATGTGTCTCCTTGAGCTTCATGAATGTGTCGCTCACTCCTTGTTCGAGGTTTCTCCGGAGTTACTTTTGATATTGGTACAACCTTCACCCACTTCAATATCGTTGGTTGTCTTGGCCTGATTTCTCGGGGCGGTGTCAATCTTGGGAATTGCATTCCCACTTTCGTGACTGCATTCAATAGCAATCCAATTGCATGGAAGGTCATCCCAAAATTCTTTGGTCTCTTCGTCAGTGCCTCATGCATTCTTCTTTCTAGAAAGGTACCCCAATCATATTGAATCCCCTTGGTGATACCTTCTGCATATTGGGCCATCCACATTGGCATTTTTGTCACCCTTATGTCCCCTGACAGTCGAGCCATGATTGTATTCATTGCACATGCCCAATGTTCTCCTCGCAACTAGCTCTATTTTATTCCATGCGTCCCTACACCTAAAATATTTACCTCCATCAGTGACTTGACAGTGGTCATGGTGGTGACGAGGTGGTATGCCTCTATTGGGTCTACCAATATTTTCACTATCTCCATACCATCTTCCGGCAAGCCAAATGTTTTTCGAAAAGCCTCTACCAAAATTTCCACCTTTACTGACCTCTTGCCCACATTAACATAGGCAATTCGAGTTGCTGCATTATATGCCTGAACTATCTGTAAAAGATAGTTCTAGAAGAATGTTCTATGGAATGGTGGAATCTGTGCAATGACCGCCACATGCGCATCCTCGAATGTCTTCCTCCAAGGATGATCCTTGTTTTTCTCCTCATTCCACCACTTCCTACATGCATCTGCCCCATGCTGCACAAATGTGATTTTTGACACCTCCACCTGGCATTCCTCCTGCCCACTGCTCAGGTGTTCCTCCTATTCTGGTACATGGACTTCACTTCTTAATTCCCTCCGTGAGGTTCTTTCTTGGGCCATTCTCCCTTCTCTGTGCCTTGGTGGTGTTCTGTCCAGGTGTGCCCACCAATGTCATTGTCCCCTCCATGACCTATATCCTCCTCTCCTCCAAGGATGATTACCATACCTTTCATGGAACTAAAACTATCACCCTTGGTGCTACCATGGGTATGCCTCTCTCTCGTGCAATGGACCTGGTGATCTCTCCACTCGATTGGCTGCAATCCACCTTAATCGACATCCAAACTCTTCTGTTGAGATCATTCCTTCCACATCTCATCAATTAACTCTACCTCCACATCACCTCTTCTTGCAATCAAAAGCGTACCAAAAATCGTACGACCTTCTATAAAATCGTACAATGTATGGTTCTTCATCCCTTGTATGATTTTACCTTCCACCAACCTCCTGGATCGTACAATGTTCTTCTTTCCCTATAGTTCACTTTCCAACCCATCAGTCTTCAAATCATCACAACTTCTTCAAATCATACAATTGCAACCTAAAATCGTATAGGGTGACAATACTCCATACGATGTTACTTTCTGGCTGCCCCTCCCTTTTGAATTCATACGATTCCATATGTTTCGTACGATCTCTTGAAAACTACCAAAAATGGAAAAGAAAACTCTGAACTACACTATTCTTCTTGGAAATCATACATACTATCCCCAAAATCATACAATATGACTTCTCCAACCCTAAGTGATGAAAAATGTGAAATTTATATCTCCTTTTTCGAATCCTTCACCGACCCATTTGTCGGATTACCTCGATCTACTCTTTCAATACTTTTCGGTAGCAATTCTTCAACTCCTTCAACCCTGGCATAATTTTCTTCAACTTGATAAAATTTTGGTTGTATTGTATGGTTGTACGGACTTTATTTTCCTTCCCACATGTTTCTCAGCTTGATTTTTACCAGATTCCTTCGATTTTAGGGTTCTAATCTACAATTTTTCTGCAATTTCAATAATCCCATTTACTTCCTCTGGCTCCAACAACAATTTTTCACTCCTCAATCCATACAATGATGTATTCTACCATATTTTGCTATTATTTCTCTAAAAAATTTGAATTCCCCCCTTTTTTCTGGAGTAAAACCCTAGTTTTCTCTCTCTTGGGTCAATTCCTTGAACATGAAAAGAACTCCTTGGTGCAAATTTTTAAATGAGTCTATAAATTTAGGCTATTGGTGAATATTTGTTGCTCATATGGTCATCTTCCTTTGGTTGCATGCTTTCCACCTTCGCTCTCCTAAAGAAAAGTTCAAATTTTTACTTGTACGATTTGAAAAAATTGTAATTGTGCCTTCCTATTTAAAGTGCTTGGAAACCCTAATAAAACCCTAATTCGATCTATTTAAAATTGTACCACTTTGCACATTTTCCCTCCATGTTGCACGGATGATTGACAACTCAATGGATTTTTGAATTTCATCTTTTTCCCCCACTTTTTCCTCCAACCGCTACTTCCTCCCATGCATGCCACATTAAATGGGTTAGTTGAAAATCGTACGACATGGCCCAAATCATACAATGTATGATCTAAATCATACAACATAACTTCTTGTATGGTTTCCCATGTCATTTTGTCAATTTTCTTTGTACGATCTTCCAATTTTGCCAATTTCCAACTCAATTTTCACTTTGTACGATCTAAGTACTTAGAGAAATTTTCAGATTTCTTTCTCTCTGAAGAGGCCGTCGTTTCCGGTTTTCAACCTCTTCCTTCCTAATTGCGTCTCGAGGGATTTTCACAACTAAGGCACATATTTTTTTCAATTTATTTTTCTTTTTTTTATTTTTTTTCATCCTAGTCTATTTATACTTACCTTCTAGGTAATCGTACAGTGACATTCACTTGTACGATCCCATCTAAATCTTGACCTGGAGGTTCGACCATAACATTTTTATTAATGGTATCCTCTTGTACCTCTTGTTCCCTTGCTTGGCTTACCTCTGCCTGTGATGTTACTGCCTGTTCGACTCTTCCCCTACAATGTGTACAATTTGGGATTGTACAATGGCAAGTTGGAGTCTCCTCACCTGGTGGTCCCTCCTCTTGTTGTGCAGGTGATTGATCCCATGGTAGTGGTGTCCTTACCACTCTACTATCATTTGAGCGACTTCTTCACCTATCTCCCTGGATCAATTCTTGCTCCAAACTTGGCGATCGAACTCATTGATGGCCTAGGTTTCTTTCCTCTGCAAAGTGTACCCTTCCTCTTCCGACTAAGTTTCTACCATATGGGTATCTACCCCTTCCATTTCCTCTTGGCCTCAAACTTCTCTGTACTATTGGTGATTCCTCCCTTTCTTGGAGTAATTTCCTATTACCCATTGGTTGTTGAGGTCCTTGTCTAATTATGGGTGGATGTCCCCCTACATGTCATAACATGCCTCTTACTCTTGGTACACCTCACTGGTTCCTTGCCCAATTCATATATGCTAGAGGATTATCTCCTGGCCATCTAGGAGTAGGGGGTCGAAATCTTCCTCATCCTCTACCTCCTCTATTTGTAACATCATCATGGTCTCGATTATTCTCTGGTCACCTACCTCCTCCTCTTCCATATTGGAGTCTTAGAGGTCTTCATCCGATTCCTCCTCTTGTTCTTTGGTTATTAGGAGTAATTTCTACCAACTCAATATTGGCTAGTGGACTCTGATTAGGTGATAACTATTGCAAGGTTTTGATTCTTCTATCAGCATGGACTAAGCGACGTCTCCATCTTCTTTCTTCAAAGGATCTCTAGGGAAATGATGCTGCCAATACTTCTCTATATGCATCCGAGAAGTCTATCTCAGAACTAGAGTCAGTTCTATCGTATTCCCTCTATTCTACCCAATCGATTGGAAAATTCATCACTCTCTCCAATCTCCTTACTTCCCTTCTTTGTCTTCTCAGTTGTCGATGGGCTATTGTATAAGCTTGCCTATCAATACAAGGTCTTTCCCCTTGAATTCTCTGTGATTCCCTTTGTCTGGATGCACTAGTTGGAGGGTCATGATTTCTCTATGGATTATGAGGGTTCTCTAGCTCCTCCTCATCACTACTATCTGTACTAAGCTCTCTTACCAACCATGACATTCCTTCTTCACTGGAATTCATCATGTCCACCAATCTATTTTCTTGTAACTCAAGTGTTGTGGTGGCTACCACTATATTACAACAAGGAGCTTCTATGTCTTCATTTGTCCTTGACTGTGCACTTGGTGAAGGTAGTGAACTTGAGCTTGCACCTTCATTTCCTCCACCATTTCTTGGAGTTAATCCTTCTGCCTCCTCAGATTCACTTTCATCCTCTCGTAGGCTAACTTCCCATTGTTCATCCAGTCTTCGTATGGTTCCATCCAACTCCTCAATGAGTTGTTCTCTCAACCTCGCATTGTGACTCCACAATGTTTGATACTCTTCTTGCAATTGTTGCATTTGCATTCTCATCCTCTACTGAAATAGCCCAATCTGAGCCAATGGAGAAAGTCTAGCTAGTTCCTCATCTACAGCTTCATCCCTACCATCTTCTAGAATTTCCATTTCGATCGTGCCCACTCCATCCTCATTATGTACTGTTAACCCTATCCTTCTTCGAGTTCTAGGTAATAGTGCTACCTCTTGATAGCCTCTTGGTTTGAGAGATACTCTTCCCTCTTCTTCTTGTGTGGTTCCATCAGTTCTTCTGACATGTACTCGTATCCTTCTTCTTTCACCAGTTCGGGGTGTCAACTCTTGTTGTTTATTAGTTGTGTCTCCTCCCCCTCTGCAAATAGGTGTGTGAGTCCCATATCAGGTTCTTCCTATGATGGACCTGGCTCATGGTGAGCCTCTTCTTGAGCTTCCACTCATCTTCATCATTCAATTTCTTCTGAAGTAATGAATAAACATTGTACTTTATAAGGCTTCAACTTTGAGCCATTTACCGTATTGGGTACCTCTATCCCATCCAAGTTCTGTAGCTTGACTACTCCATTACTCATTACTTCAATTACTTTATAAGGTCCAAGCCATAGCGTCTTCAACTTACCTGGCTTGATTTCCCTTTTTCCATTAAACTTTAGAACTAAGTCACCGGGACTAAGTTCCAACTTCCTCAAGTGCTTGTCATGCCACACCTTCCATCTTTTCTGAGCTATCTCGATTGCCCATTGTGCCATGACTCTCCTTTCATCTAACTTGGTCAGTGTCATCAGTCATTCCTCCAAACTCTCTTGATCTCCCAAGTGATGCTCTACCGCAACTCTCAGACTTGGTATCAAGAATTCGACTGGCACCACTGCTTCTTGTCCATACATTAGTTGGAAAGGTGTATGTTCCATTGTTGGTTTAAAATTTGTTCTGTATGCCCACAAAATGGATGGTAACCTTTCTTCCCAGTCTGCTCCTTCTATTCCATAGGTTTTATATAGAGTAGATACTAAGACTTTATTTATCACTTCCACCTGCCCATTTGCTCTAGGGTAGTATGGACTAGACAATGAATGTAAGATCTTGAACTCTGTTGTCAGCATCTTGATAATCTCATTAACAAAGTGTCCTCCTCGATCACTTGTTATTTGTAGTGGAATACCAAATCTTGTGATTACCTATTCATACAAAAATCTCACTGTACTTTTGGCTAAATTATCAGGTAATGCTCTTGCTTCCACCCACTTTGTCAGGTATTCTGTGGCTACGATGATGTATCTACACTTCCATTTTTGAGATGTTTTTAATGGTCCTACAAAGTCCAGTCCCCATCATTCAAACAACTCTTGTGGTTGTGATGGGTGTAAAGGCATAAAGTCCCTCCTAATCGACTTTCCTGCTCTTTGGCAAGTATCACATGCTTTCACATGCTCCTTTGCATCATTGTACAATGTGGGCCACCATAGTCCAGCTAGCAGTACTTTCCTAGCGGTCGCATCAGGTCCCATATGTCCTCCTGCTAACCCTGCATGAGCTTCCTTCAATGCCACCTTGACTTCTTCCTCCATTACACATCTCCGTAAGATACCATCACTTCCCATTTTATATAGTAACCCTGCTATTATCTAGAAAGGTGTTGACTTCATGATTACTTTCTTCTTTTTGGTTGTCATCATCTCTTGTGGCAACTCACCTATGGATAGATATTGGCCAACTAACTTGTACCATGATGGAACAACGTTGATGGTGAATAGTTGTGCATCCAGAAATTCATCAGGAACTCCTGTTCCTATAGGCTCCCTTGATCGTATCCAAGACAACTGGTCTACAATCACATGCTTCTTACTAGGTCTCACCACTACTCGGAATACGAATTCCTGAAGGGTGACGAGCCACCTGTTGACTCATCCTTGGATCACCGGTTTGTTTATCAAGTACAACAGTGCTTGGTGATCGACATAGAAGGCAAAGGGATTTGCCAGTAGGTAATGCCTAAAATTTTGAACTACATATACCATTCCCAAAGCTTCCCTTTCTGTTGTACTATAGTTTCTCTCTGGCCTTGACAGAAGGTGACTAGCAAAGAAAATAGGTTGATCAAGCTTAAACTGTCCTTCTTGTGCTAGAGCACATCCAATTGCAAAATTTGAGGTATCAACATGGACATGGAATTCCTTATCCCAATTAGGAAACACCAATATTGGACTACTCACTAACTTAGCCTTTAACTCTTCGAAGGCTCCTTGATGTTCCTCTGTCCATCTGAATGGAATATTCTTTTTCGTCAAAGAATCTAATGGGTAGGATACATGTGCATAATTCTTGATAAACCTTCGATAGTATCCTGTCGAACCCAGGAAGGTTTTAAGTGAACTCACATCAAATGGTTCTTCCATGTGTAAAATCACATGGATCTTATCAAGATCTGTCTTCAATCCTTCACTGCACACAATGTGTCCTAACAATTTCCCATATGGTACCATCAAAAAATATTTCCCTGGGTTTAATGATATCTGTGCATTTCTGCACCTACTCATACATTCACTGAGGGTAGGAAGATGATCCTTGATCTTCCCATAAATGGACCAATCATCCAAAAATGCTTTAAAATTCCTTGTAGCTAGCTGATCAAATATGTACAGTATGATACGCTGAAATGTAGCTGGGGCATTACAAAGCCCAAATGGCATTCGGTTATATGCATATATGCCATTCTCCACAATAAATGTGGTCTTCAGCTTATCCTCCTCGACGATGCTGATTTGATTATATCTTGAGAATCCATCCAAAAATGAATAGATCTCATGTCCTGCAACTTCTTCCAAGATAGAATCTGTGAAGGGAATGGGAAAGGGATCCTTTATAGTTACAACATTTAGACTTCTAAAGTCAATGCATATTCTAATCTTATCCACTTCCTTCTTCAAAGTGATCACTATAGGTGAGACCCATTCACTGTTTGTCACCCTGAATATAATCCCTGCTTCTAGCATCTTTTCTATCTTCGCATTCACTAATGCAACATACTTTGGGTTCATTCGATATGGTCTCCTCCTTACTGGTTGAGCACCAGGCATTAGTGTGATCTTATGGATGCATAGTTCTGGTGGAATTCCTTTCAGATCCTTATATGTCCATGCGAAGACATCCTTGTACTCCAAGAATATCTTAAAAGTTGCTGCCTTCAATACTGGATTCCAATCATCACCGCAGTGAATCAACCTAGGTTCCTCCTCCATTCCTAGATTGATGTCCACTATCCGAGGTCCTTCATATTTGATACTTTTTGGTTCACTCGTAGCTTTCTCTATAGTCTCGGGGTGTGCTGGTCTTGTATCAATCTCCGCATCTCCTACTATATACTCTACAAAGCTTTTTGGAAATGTCCATTTCTCTTCTACTTCCTTCTTAGGTTCTTTACTAACTTTAGGTTTGTCTTGTTTTTCCTTGATCTCTTCTGATTCAATACAGAGACAGTTGGGCTGAAACATTTCGTACTCCTCCATTTTCCAATGGAGAAGTCCACTATCAGATCGAGCTTCATCTTCACTACATTCATCTAGGTACAACATTCCTTCCCCATCAGGTTCATGCCCTTCATCTTCTGAGGAATTTTTTGATTCATCAGTTGTAGCTATATCTTCACTAACTCTTTGATTAGCTAAATTAATCATGTATTTATGTTGTCCTTTCTTAAAAGTGATCTGATTCTTTCCCCAATTATGATTAAATTTGGCTACTCATAGCCAACCTCTCCCCAAGAGAGCATCGTATGCAGGTTTCTACATTGTAATCACAATGAAATCCAAGACAAATTCTTGTTCAGCTATCATTACTTGTTGTGCTGTTAAGACTCCTTTTGTCTCAATACCATTCTGGTCAACACCATATAATTGGAAGCTCGGTGCCCATAGGGATGGAGCACCTAGTTCTAGCCAAGTTCTCTCAGGTAACACATTGATGTTGGATCCTCCATCCATGATAACTTGTGTCAATTTGTGTCCTAAGATCTCCATATGTAGTAATGCAGGTTTCTTTCCTACATCAATCATCAATACAGTTGGATCCATAAATTGATATTTTCACTCTTCTTCCTGAATTGGTTGGCTCTATACTCCCATCACCTTCTATGGTTGCAATTCTTCCACCATTGCCTTCTGTAATGTTGGAATAGCTTCTAAGAGGTTGGATACTTTAATTTCCACTATGGTATCCAAAACTTGTGCTACCAGATTTTGCACAACTACCTCCTGATCTGATGGTTTTCTTAATTCCTTACCTACTCTCGATTCTGCTAGTTTAATCTTCTCAACTTCCTCTTGCAATATTTTCTTTGTTGCTTGCCAACATTGCTTTTCTTTTGCTGGCTCAGGATACTTATCCTTCTTAGCCTGATTCCTCATCATGGCTAAAACTTCTTGAGTTTCCTCCTTAACTTGAGGAACTTCGATGTCCAAATAACTAATGTTCTACGGGTTACTCGAACTCACCTATTTTGGACAATTATCTTCTTTGTGGTTCCCCAGACCACACCATCTACACATGTGTGTAGTACTTGTTTGTGGTGTTTCTTGCCTCTGAGGTGAAGGATAATTCTTCACAAAATGCCCCCATTCTTAGAAATTGCGACATTGTATGATTGGTCTTCCTTCCGAATCATACTGTAAATGACTTTGTCCTCCTTGTCGATTACCTTGGTTTGATCTTCCACCTCGTCTGCTATTTCTATAACCACCACTTGTTGCTTGTTGCTCACTTCCTTGGGTCTTCGGTTTCTCTTCCTGCTCCTGGATTGACAATACTTGTGGGTGTATTCTTGCATTATATGGACATAGTGTTACCTCATGCCCCATCACATTACAAATATGACAATAGTCATTCCTTGGACATTTCATATTTGTATGTCCCTCCTTTTTGCATTTTGTACACCACATATCATTTCTTTCAGGTTTGATCTTTTGTTCTTTCACAAATTTATCAAACTCCTTGTGAAAAGAGGCTATTGTCCTTTGTATAGTGTCATCTTCTTCACTATCTGACTCCTTCGACTTGGGATGAGACATGATTCCTGTATATGTTTATTTTGATTCACTTTCAAAATTCTTTGCATGCTTGAGTGCTTCTTCATACATTTCTGATGGTACTACCTTCATATTTTTCTTATATTTTGGAAGTAATCCATCTATGAACCACCATTTTACTAAAACATCTGCCAATGGCATTTGCATCTTATCAACTAATTGCTTTAGTCTATGGTTGTAGGATTTCACATCCTCATCGGCTTTTTGCTTTGTCATGCAAAGTTCCGTAACAATGTCTCCATCATCCTTTAAAGGTCAAAATTCTTCGATGAACTTCTCCTTTATCTGATTCCAAGTCTGAAAATCTACGTTATTTTCTCTCTTCAGGTACCAATCTATTGCCAATCCTCTCAAGGTAGTAGGAAATAGGATTACCCAATCCTCAGGTCTATCTACACCATTTTCTCTCCAAATGGTTATGCAAGTCCCTATATGTCATGTGGGGTCTTCCTTACCCTCACCTAAAAATGGTGGACATCTTTGTTTGGCTGCCTTAGTAGCCATCTTAGGAGAGTCATCACTATCACTTGAGGTATCTCTTGGAATATCTGTCTGATTCCTCCTTGGGGGTGTCTTACTCCCATTGTCATCAGAAGTATCAATTCGAGGTATCTTGTTTTGTCCCACCACTCGATGACCAAATTCTCGTGCATCTTCACCTTACGACCTCCTTCATTGATGTGAGGGAGATGGTCTTGGTCTGTCCTCCTGAGACCTCGCATCCTGTTGCTCTGGTGCCTGACTCCCATCCTCCACACTCTCTTGCAACCCTTCTATCACTTTCTCAGGTGTCACCATCCACTCTCCATCATCTTGCACTTTTCCTTTGTCAACCCTTTCCTCTACACTTGGCGGTTCTATTTCCTCGTCTTCTGTCTCTATCAACAATACCTCAAAGTCTCCTTCTTCGGATGTCCAAACTTGCTCTATCTCTAGTTCTTGAGTACTATGGTCTGAGTTACTTGTGTTTTCTCTTTGATCAATCCTCATGCTCCTTCTTACTAGAATGTTATCTCTTAGTTCTTATCTCCCATGACTTCTTGTACTGGTGACCGTCATAAAAAATCACCTCCAGTCTCAGTATTCAACTTTGTCAAATTTGACCCATTTTAACAAAAAAAATGCCAGATTCGATAAGGCAATGACGCCAAATGTAGCATAGTGGTGGAGTATTCCTAGTGGGGAGGTAATTTCTAGAGCTAAGAATGATCACTTGTCAAATCGTACGGTCGCATGTCCACTCAACTACCCTTGTACGAACTTGTAATCTCCTTGTACGGTCCTCAATGCCTACACTGTATGATCCCAAATCGTACAATGTCAAGATGGTACGATATTGTACTCAAAAAAACTGATAGATTCAGTTTTGGAGGCTATCGTACACAATTTTGTAATCGATCAAGTCGATTTCCCAAAACTTCCAAATCGGGTAAATTTCTATCGATCACCTGTTTTACCAAATCAGGTAACAATGCTTTGTACGATTTGTAAGGAAAATGATGTATGATCTGTATGAACTATTGGCACAACATGATGCTAATCCAGATGTTCCACTACTCCAATCTCTCTCCGGGATGTTTTGTAAGGGTTTGATAGACCAATCAATACAATCTTTGTCATAGGCAAAACATCTTAACCAGGCAGGTGAGAGATCCCATGTGCCTGATTACATTCAAAAATCATACAATGTTCTTCAATACATCTTCCTCTATGCCCTCATCCTCCTAGATCATTCTCCATAGTGCACCAATATCAATTCCTATCTCCAAGTTGCAACAATGCATAAAACTAACCTATAACAATAAGATAGAAAACACAATCACATAACATTCATCCACCATTCATTGTTCATCATTACCAGGATCATACACAGTATTCCACAAATATCATTATGCTCATTAATGTCTATGGATTCGATTACAATGTGGAAAAATATATCAATGTAATTGCAATAACTCGAGAACAACTACAAGTGCTAACTCTACTCCTAGCAATCAATAACCAAACCTACAAATTTGAAAATGGGGCCTTATATAACATTGCCCAGGCCATTCCAAAGTGGTTCTTGAGACAATCCATATTATTAAGCACTTTGTAACTCATGGAAGGTGAAACTCCACATGTGTGATCTTGTAACTCATGGAAGGTGAACCATCACACTCTTGTATAAAGAGAGATGTACCCCCATTATGAAAGGTATCTATGATGTATTCTTGGAGAAGTCTTGGCTCGTGGAGCTAGAGATCTTGTAGAGTAGCTTCCTTCCAAAAGGATATTTGTATGGTGTTCCTCTACCTCAAGGGTATAATCAATCTCTATTTTATTGAGCAATTTCTTGTGCAATTAATTTACTTGTGGATGCACGTTGAATATTTTGTTACATTGTTGAAAGATATATGGTATGAGAAGAGAGGATCATTACATTTAGGTACCAAGATAGGTATTTAATATATTTTGTAATATTTTGTAAATGTGGAGAACACCCATAATAATGTTTTGACATATTTTGTAATAGTTGTGGCTCTAGAGGCACCTAGACAAGTGGCACTATCATATGTAACCATTATCAAGAATGTAACTATTTTGTAGGTAGGAGATTCTAGCTTAGGTAGCATTTTGCATGTAAGACAACCTCAAAATTTAGGTGGTAGATGAAATATTTAAAATTATGAGGAGCATGAATGTATGTATATTTTTACATAATTGAATGAAAGTATTGAAGCAGGTTGCCCCCTCGAAGTGGCCTACGATTATATGTTATTGGTGAGATTATTCATTTTTGCATTTATATTTCATAGTTGTGTTGTAAGCATTTATGTTTATTTGTAAAATTTTTGTGAGTGTGTTTATTTTTAATAGCAGGTTCGTAGCACTTACTTGTCTTCATATTCCACTTGGTGGACTTGCAATCTCCTCATTCTTCTCTCAAGTTCCATACTTGAGATATCAATTTTTGAATCATCTCCATAACTGCTAGAACTTG
The DNA here is from genome assembly GCA_028583015.1 of Wollemia nobilis. Classification (NCBI taxonomy): domain Eukaryota; kingdom Viridiplantae; phylum Streptophyta; class Pinopsida; order Araucariales; family Araucariaceae; genus Wollemia; species Wollemia nobilis. The sequence goes on along the minus strand of JAQPPZ010015011.1, from coordinate 5,735 downwards.
TTAGGGATGCACTACTAGATCTTTCTTCTTTTGATGATGATGATATCTCAAATATATCTCTTTAGAGTATTTCATTTATTACAAGTATTCTCTTCCTTTTAGCTTGAAGGTCATCTTGCATTCTTACTATCTCATGGTCTTATTATTCCCTTAGTTGTTCATTTCTCCTTTACAACTATTCATATTGTTCCTCCAATTGCTATGTTTCATATACATTCTTAGTTGTGCAAGACCAACTCTTGCAAGCAAACTCATGCCTTCGTATTCACTTTTTCTACTTCATGATATGGTGGCTCTTCTCATGCTCCTATAACTGTTATGTTCCATATTCTACTTTTTTCTTTTGTGTCTAGAAATATTACATGTACCTGTAGTCTTCCTTATTCTATGGGGAGGGTTTCCAATTCCTCCTACTCAATTATGGGTTATTCACCATTTCTATTTCCAAACAACCATACTAAGTTTGAGACACCGCATTCCTTATTTGGACAATATTTTTGCTTGGTGTGACTCAACTCTCCTTCTCCATGGATCAATATTTCTTCAAAGAGTTTTGAAGATAAATTTGGTGCTGTGGTTAGCCTTCCTATGCTCTTATATTTTTATGTTGGTTTAAGATAAACCATGTTCACCTAAGCTTTCACTTTATATGGATTTAATATTGAATTGTTAACTATATTGGGGCACAATATCCCATCCAATTTTACAATTTTACTATGTCATTATCCATCATCTCCACTACCTACAATGGTGTAAGACATAATGTCTTCAACTTCCCTAACTTTATTTTATGCTTGCCACTAAATTTCAAGAATAATTTACCTGGTTTTAGCTTCAACTTTATCAAGTGTTGTCATGCCATCACTTCCTCCAACATAGGGCAATCTCTGTTGCCCACTTTGCCATCACATCTAGTTTTTCAATTTAACTATATCATTATCCATCATCTCCACTACCTATAACGGTGTAAGACATGATATATTTAGCTTCCCTAGCTTGATTTTATGTTTGCCATTGAATTTCAAGAATAATTCACCTGGTTTTAGCTTCAACTTTATCAAGTGCTTGTTGCGCCATCACTTCCTCCAACATTGGGCAATCTCTATTTCCCACTTTGCCATCACCCTCTTTTCATCTAGTTTCACTAATGCCACTAGCCTCTTTTCTAAAAACTCCTAGTCACCCATATTATTATGCAATGCCACTCTTAGACTTGGTACCAAGAACTTGATCGACACTACTACCTCCTAATGGTACATCAACTATAAGGGTGTGTGGTTGGTCATCAATTTAAACGTTGTTATGTACACCCATAAAACTAATGGTAATTGCTCCTCCCAGTCAACACCTTCAACTCCACATATTATAAATTATAGAAGCCAAGACCCTATTTGTTGTCTCTACTTACCCATTTTACCTAGGGTAGTATGAGATTGATAATAAATATAAGATCTTTAACTCCTTGGTCAACTTCTGAATTGTTTCATTAATGAAATGTCTGCCTTGACCACTTGTCAATTGCAAGGGTATGTCAAATCTATCAATCACTGGATCATAAAGAGATCTTGTTGTACTCCTTGCTAAATTATTAGTAAACACTCTTGCCTTAACCTACTTTGTCAAGTACTCCATTGCTACCACAATAAATCTACATTTATTTTTGTTTTTCTTTAATGGTTCAATAAAATCGAGACCCCAAACAACTATTGTGTTTGTGAGTGTAATGGTATGAAGGCCTTTTGCAATGGACTCCCATGTCTCTAACACATATTTCATGTTTGTTGGAGAATATTACATTATTTGGCATTATGTAGTTATTTGTTGTTATGTAATCATTGGGAGTTAAATAAATATTTTTCCCATAAAAAAATTGAATAGTCATATCACTTGAGAGTGAGAGGAGATGAATAAACATGTAAATATGAAGATGAATAATTAAAAATATTAAATAATCTCAAAAATGCAAACATACTTCATGGTATATAAAATAATAGCTAGAGAGAAATAATAAATCTATGAGAAAAAAGTATGTATATTGTTATCTGTGTTAATACCTTGCTATTTTTTGTATCCATGTTTTTGTTGATTTTTGTCTAAGTTCTTACATAAACATTGTGAACCTTGCATTGATGTTGGTTTATTGAAATTGGGCATACACTAACAGTGGTATTAGAGTTGGTTGAGCTTCTATGTTTTCTCTAAAGTTTTAGAGATTTTGTTGACCCATAGCTAGAGCCCAACCAATTTTTGGTCAAAATTTGGGCCGCTGCTCTCAACCCTATATTTAAAAACAACTTTATAGCATGGATATATGAGTGGAACTTTGTTTAGAGCTGGGATAACCTCAAACTATGTACATTGTATTGATTTGGACGGATATGAAATCTCAGTGTCAAGTACAAAGAGGTAACATAAGCATGATATTTGAATAAATTTATAAGCAGTAAAATTTGAGAGGAGAATTTTTGTGTCAAGAGAAGAGAACAAAATTTGAAGTTTTTTTGGACTTGTTTTATACCACAAAATAATGCATTTTGGATGGTTTCCATGGTGTCTATTATTAAGATAAATATTCTTATCAAAGACATTTTCCAGTCTGTAAAGGGGCCACCAACACATAGTCTTAATCATATGGTGAAAGATCCATGTTGGTCATGACCTAAAGGAAAATATTTATGTGAAGATTTAACAAAGTGCATTCAAAAGTGTGATGTCCAACCAAACTTCGACGATGATGGAACTCACAAAAAATTAAATAAACTAAAAAAAAACGTAACTACCGATTCTAAGTTTAAGATACCGCTTTCTGTGGTTGTTTAAGTAAAATGAATTCAAGTGGCAATCTCTGTGATTTAAACCTTATGCTTACCAGTTACTAAAAAAATATTTGTATCAAACTCTTCACGAATTCAAATGATGAGTAACATGGACTTATAGAACTTGTATGTGGAGTATATGCATACAACATGCCTATGAAATTAGGGTCTGTTGGAAACTAGGGTCTCTAAATCTCAGGCTCAATAGGACAAGAAATAATCTCAGCTTCTTGAGCACTTTCCTATTAAAATCCCGCACACCAAAGGGAAGAATAAAAAATGAGAGAAAAATAGACACAGAAGGGGATACAACACAACTAACAGGGCACTCAAGTATACCTCTTAGAAAAAATGCTATCTCTAATTGCTTGATCTTGAATCTAACTGCAATCGTTTCCTTTTATAACTTTTGGTTCTTGATTATGTTATTTTTGGTTGATTTTTGGCCTTACACTTGTCAGCATCTGATTGAACTTACTCTGTATGCTATCCATCTAGTGCGGCTCTGAATTGATTGTCAGGGTATGCTCTTGGACTGAAGGGAGCTCTTCTGCTAAACAATTTTGCCATTTATGCTCTCACGTTGGACCTCGATATTGATTTTAGGCGTCTTGTGGAATGGTCACCCTTCTCTCGAGAGTTTAGACTATTGAATCTTCTTTTTGGAACATGTTTTAGTGGCTTATTGTCAGACCAGTCGTTTACCTGAGTACATATATTCAGTAGACTATATATGCCTGTTTTCCTTGATTCTTTTCACATGGCTTAATCCATTGTCATTGGGTCTATTTTTGTTCTATTGTGACCTTGGAGCTTTTAGAACCTACGGGTTAGTTAAGTGAAAGAAAACATGCTTCGAACCTTCCTTGTTTAATGTTGATTAATCAACATTAAGGTGGTAATTTATAATGTGCTAAAGCCCTTGTTAAGTGTGATTAAAATTTAATTAATATGATGTTAATTTAGGCTTACCTTTTAGCTTAACTTTGAAGTGCACACCACCGTTAGATAATTTTGATCTCAATGGAGCTCTATCATTAGACTCACATGGTTGATTCCTTACTTAAATTTTTGATTCATACACTACCGTTAGATCTCCTAAGGAGGTTTATCGCATCCGTCGATGTCCAGGGACCTATATGTTTGTTAGTCTACTAGTTTATATAAACCCGTCCCTGGTTATTCAGATTAATCATGTTTATAATGGTTGAAAACCCTTGGGTAGTGATGATTAGGCCTAAATATAATACAATGCGTTAAAGATAATGTAATCCTCTTATCCTGATTAATCTAGTAATTAAAACCTTAATAACATTGCTCTAAACATAGGCATTCATATAATCGGATCATCTCCCTATGCATCCATCGTTAGATCATATCATGATAGGGACACGACCGTTGGATCTCTCACACATTATAAGGTTTAGAAAAATAAGGGGGAAGATTACCGCACATTAAATCATTATAAAACCTGATTAAGTGTTCTATTTAAACTTAATAATGCATTTTAATTAATCATTTTGATGAAGGAAATCTTCAGATTAACCTCTGATCACATTTAACCATGTGCACCGTTGGATCTGAGTGGAGATGAGCATTGTCGTCAGATATCTACATTGTTTCATCCTTTTGTTTGACTTTGACTCATTCGTTGCCGTTAGATTTTTACAAGGTCCTTCGCATCCGTTGATTTAATTTTTTCTTTGAATCCTTGCACGATAATAGGAATCTGTAGAATGAATTGCATCCATTGATATTTGAGCTAGTCCTAGTGTTGCCCATAGATCTCCTGCAAGCTGCATCCTAGTTAGCCGAAAAATGGGTACATCATTTTATTTAATTAATCTTGGTTTAAGATGAAAGGGGGTAATTAGCAATGTATTATACCCTTTGCTAATGCATAATTAATTTTGTCTTTACCTTCATCTTTCCCGATACATTACCATTCACCTTTTTGGATTTAGATTTTAGCGCGACCGTCAGATCTCGATTGATGTCGACGCGACCATTGATTTTCTTCAACCTACGGGGTTAGTTACCAAAGGGGTATGATTTTAACTTTGATTAATCCGAATGGGGAATTATTATCCAATGTATTATACCCTCACTAATTCTATTTAATAGGTTTAATTAATCTCATGGGGCCTTTTACCTTTTCGATGCACCTTTTATGGGAGTGCCACTGTTGGATTGGTTTTAGATCGAGCGCTACCGTCCGATTTGTCCAATTAGCTCGATGGTTATTTTAAAGGGGGCGCATACCTTTAATACGTTTTTGACCATGTATTTTAATGTGTGGTTTAATTAAATCAAGCGCGACCATTGATCTTTGAGTTCATTTGAGCGCTATCGTCTGATTTGGCAGACTTGTATGATATTTAATCAAAAAATTGACCTTTTTTGACTCGTTAATGTTTTGAATTTTTGGAGAACGTGCACCCTTTGGATCGGGCTTAACTTAAGCACATCCATCCAGATTGGTTAAGTTGCATGGATTTAATTTTATTAAGCTTTAATGGCTTTTGATATTAGGTTATAATATTTTAGATTTTTTTGACTTATTTGACTTAACCTTTAATCGACTTATTAGAGCGCCGTTGTCTGATTAAACCAGATTCGAGTGCAGCCTTTGGATTTGATCTAAGGCGCTCGATTTTTAACTATATGGGGTGCATACCATTAAGTCTTAATTAAAATTTTTGACATTAGTTATGCTTTTTGGGCTTCAGAGCAAGGCGTGTGATTAATTTTTCCTTTTACTTTTGAACACTTTAGGATTTAAAGACTTATCATTTGATTTGAGCCCAAGGGAAATTTTATTTTGTGGGGATCGGAGTTTGGCTTTAAAATATCTGATTAATGAAATTTTTTCCTAACCCCTGTTTAAGATACTTGGACTTTTAAAGGAGGCTCATATTA